>CAMPDV010002540.1:0-60022 GCA_946699065.1 Loxodes magnus | reverse complement strand
GAAATTCTATCTACTTTTCTTACTTTACTTCTTCACTTTTAAAATATTTTTTTTATTCAAAGTTTTCTTTAAAAACTGAAGATCTATCTTCTTTTCTTACTTTACTTCTTCACTTTTCTAAATACTTATTACTTCTCAAAGCTTACTTTTAAAACTAAATTCTATCTTCTTTTCTTACTTTACTTCTTCACTTTTCTAAATACTTATTACTTCTCAAAGCTTACTTTTAAAACTGAAATTCTATCTACTTTTCTTACTTTACTTCTTCACTTTTAAAATATTTTTTTTATTCAAAGTTTTCTTTAAAAACTGAAGATCTATCTTCTTTTCTTACTTTACTTCTTCACTTTTCTAAATACTTATTACTTCTCAAAGCTTACTTTTAAAACTAAATTCTATCTTCTTTTCTTACTTTACTTCTTCACTTTTCTAAATACTTATTACTTCTCAAAGCTTACTTTTAAAACTGAAATTCTATCTTCTTTTCTTACTTTACTTCTTCACTTTTCTAAATACTTATTTTATCTCAAAGCTTACTTTTAAAACTAAATTCTATCTACTTTTCTTACTTTACTCCTTCACTTTTAAAATATTTTTTTTATTCAAAGTTTTCTTTTAAAACTGAAACTCTATCTTCTTTTCTTACTTTACTTATTCACTTTTCTAAATACTTATTTTATCTCAAAGCTTACTTTTAAAACTGAAATTCTATGTTCCTTTCTTACTTTACTTCTTCACTTTTCTAAATACTTATTTTATCTCAAAGCTTACTTTTAAAACTAAATTCTATCTACTTTTCTTACTTTACTTCTTCACTTTTCTAAATACTTCTTTCATCTCAAAGCTTGCTTTTGAAATAAATTCTATCTACTTTTCTTACTTTACTTCTTCACTTTTAAAATATTTTTTTTATTCAAAGTTTTCTTTTAAAACTGAAACTCTATCTTCTTTTCTTACTTTACTTCTTCACTTTTCTAAATACTTATTACTTCTCAAAGCTTACTTTTAAAACTAAATTCTATCTTCTTTTCTTACTTTACTTCTTCACTTTTCTAAATACTTATTACTTCTCAAAGCTTACTTTTAAAACTGAAATTCTATCTACTTTTCTTACTTTACTTCTTCACTTTTAAAATATTTTTTTTATTCAAAGTTTTCTTTAAAAACTGAAATTCTATCTACTTTTCTTACTTTACTTCTTCACTTTTAAAATATTTTTTTTATTCAAAGTTTTCTTTAAAAACTGAAGATCTATCTTCTTTTCTTACTTTACTTCTTCACTTTTCTAAATACTTATTACTTCTCAAAGCTTACTTTTAAAACTAAATTCTATCTTCTTTTCTTACTTTACTTCTTCACTTTTCTAAATACTTAT
The DNA here is from genome assembly GCA_946699065.1 of Loxodes magnus. Classification (NCBI taxonomy): domain Eukaryota; phylum Ciliophora; class Karyorelictea; order Loxodida; family Loxodidae; genus Loxodes; species Loxodes magnus. Next base: position 58,647 of record CAMPDV010002540.1, on the reverse strand, counting down.
TACTTCTCAAAGCTTACTTTTAAAACTGAAATTCTATCTTCTTTTCTTACTTTACTTCTTCACTTTTCTAAATACTTATTTTATCTCAAAGCTTACTTTTAAAACTAAATTCTATCTACTTTTCTTACTTTACTCCTTCACTTTTAAAATATTTTTTTTATTCAAAGTTTTCTTTTAAAACTGAAATTCTATCTTCTTTTCTTACTTTACTTATTCACTTTTCTAAATACTTATTTTATCTCAAAGCTTACTTTTAAAACTGAAATTCTATGTTCCTTTCTTACTTTACTTCTTCACTTTTCTAAATACTTATTTTATCTCAAAGCTTACTTTTAAAACTAAATTCTATCTACTTTTCTTACTTTACTTCTTCACTTTTCTAAATACTTCTTTCATCTCAAAGCTTGCTTTTGAAATAAATTCTATCTACTTTTCTTACTTTACTTCTTCACTTTTCTAAATACTTATTTTATCTCAAAGCTTACTTTTAAAACTAAATTCTATCTTCTTTTCTTACTTTACTTCTTCACTTTTCTAAATACTTATTACTTCTCAAAGCTTACTTTTAAAACTGAAATTCTATCTTCTTTTCTTACTTTACTTCTTCACTTTTCTAAATACTTATTTTATCTCAAAGCTTACTTTTAAAACTAAATTCTATCTACTTTTCTTACTTTACTCCTTCACTTTTAAAATATTTTTTTTATTCAAAGTTTTCTTTTAAAACTGAAATTCTATCTTCTTTTCTTACTTTACTTATTCACTTTTCTAAATACTTATTTTATCTCAAAGCTTACTTTTAAAACTGAAATTCTATGTTCCTTTCTTACTTTACTTCTTCACTTTTCTAAATACTTATTTTATCTCAAAGCTTACTTTTAAAACTAAATTCTATCTACTTTTCTTACTTTACTTCTTCACTTTTCTAAATACTTCTTTCATCTCAAAGCTTGCTTTTGAAATAAATTCTATCTACTTTTCTTACTTTACTTCTTCACTTTTAAAATATTTTTTTTATTCAAAGTTTTCTTTTAAAACTGAAGATCTATCTTCTTTTCTTACTTTACTTCTTCACTTTTCTAAATACTTATTACTTCTCAAAACTTACTTTTAAAACTGAAGATCTATCTTCTTTTCTTACTTTACTTCTTCACTTTTCTAAATAATTCTTTCATCTCAAAGCTTACTTTTAAAACTGAAATTCTATCTTCTTTTCTTACTTTACTTATTCACTTTTCTAAATACTTCTTTCATCTCAAAGCTTGCTTTTAAAATAAATTCTATCTACTTTTCTTACTTTACTTCTTCACTTTTCTAAATACTTATTTTATCTCAAAGCTTACTTTTAAAACTGAAATTCTATCTTCTTTTCTTACTTTACTCCTTCACTTTTAAAATATTTTTTTTATTCAAAGCTTACTTTTAAAACTGAAATTCTATCTTCTTTTCTTACTTTACTTCTTCACTTTTCTAAATACTTATTACTTCTCAAAGCTTGCTTTTAAAATAAATTCTATCTACTTTTCTTACTTTACTTCTTCACTTTTCTAAATACTTATTACTTCTCAAAGCTTGCTTTTAAAATAAATTCTATCTACTTTTCTTACTTTACTTCTTCACTTTTCTAAATACTTATTACTTCTCAAAGCTTACTTTTAAAACTGAAATTCTATCTTCTTTTCTTACTTTACTTCTTCACTTTTCTAAATACTTATTACTTCTCAAAGCTTGCTTTTAAACTAAATTCTATCTACTTTTCTTACTTTACTTCTTCACTTTTCTAAATACTTATTACTTCTCAAAGCTTACTTTTAAAACTGAAATTCTATCTTCTTTTCTTACTTTACTTCTTCACTTTTCTAAATACTTATTTTATCTCAAAGCTTACTTTTAAAACTAAATTCTATCTACTTTTCTTACTTTACTCCTTCACTTTTAAAATATTTTTTTTATTCAAAGTTTTCTTTTAAAACTGAAATTCTATGTTCCTTTCTTACTTTACTTCTTCACTTTTCTAAATAATTCTTTCATCTCAAAGCTTACTTTTAAAACTGAAATTCTATCTTCTTTTCTTACTTTACTTATTCACTTTTCTAAATACTTCTTTCATCTCAAAGCTTGCTTTTAAAATAAATTCTATCTACTTTTCTTACTTTACTTCTTCACTTTTCTAAATACTTATTTTATCTCAAAGCTTACTTTTAAAACTGAAATTCTATCTTCTTTTCTTACTTTACTCCTTCACTTTTAAAATATTTTTTTTATTCAAAGCTTACTTTTAAAACTGAAATTCTATCTTCTTTTCTTACTTTACTTCTTCACTTTTCTAAATACTTATTACTTCTCAAAGCTTGCTTTTAAAATAAATTCTATCTACTTTTCTTACTTTACTTCTTCACTTTTCTAAATACTTATTACTTCTCAAAGCTTGCTTTTAAAATAAATTCTATCTACTTTTCTTACTTTACTTCTTCACTTTTCTAAATACTTATTACTTCTCAAAGCTTACTTTTAAAACTGAAATTCTATCTTCTTTTCTTACTTTACTTCTTCACTTTTCTAAATACTTATTACTTCTCAAAGCTTGCTTTTAAACTAAATTCTATCTACTTTTCTTACTTTACTTCTTCACTTTTCTAAATACTTATTACTTCTCAAAGCATACTTTTAAAACTGAAATTCTATCTTCTTTTCTTACTTTACTCCTTCACTTTTCTAAATACTTATTTTATCTCAAAGCTTACTTTTAAAACTGAAATTCTATCTACTTTTCTTACTTTACTTCTTCACTTTTCTAAATACTTATTACTTCTCAAAGCATACTCTTAAAACTGAAATTCTATCTTCTTTTCTTACTTTACTTCTTCACTTTTCTAAATACTTATTACTTCTCAAAGCATACTCTTAAAACTGAAATTCTATCTTCTTTTCTTACTTTACTTCTTCACTTTTCTAAATACTTATTTTATCTCAAAGCTTACTTTTAAAACTAAATTCTATCTTCTTTTCTTACTTTACTTCTTCACTTTTCTAAATACTTCTTTCATCTCAAAGCATACTTTTAAAACTGAAGATCTATCTTCTTTTCTTACTTTACTTCTTCACTTTTCTAAATACTTATTACTTCTCAAAGCTTACCTTTAAAATAAATTCTATCTTCATTTCTTACTTTACTTATTCACTTTTCTAAATACTTATTTTATCTCAAAGCTTACTTTTAAAACTGAAATTCTATGTTCCTTTCTTACTTTACTTCTTCACTTTTCTAAATACTTATTTTATCTCAAAGCTTACTTTTAAAACTAAATTCTATCTACTTTTCTTACTTTACTTCTTCACTTTTCTAAATACTTATTACTTCTCAAAGCATACTTTTAAAACTGAAGATCTATCTTCTTTTCTTACTTTACTTCTTCACTTTTAAAATATTTTTTTTATTCAAAGTTTTCTTTTAAAACTGAAACTCTATCTTCTTTTCTTACTTTACTTATTCACTTTTCTAAATACTTATTACTTCTCAAAGCTTACTTTTAAAACTGAAGATCTATCTTCTTTTCTTACTTTACTTCTTCACTTTTCTAAATACTTATTTTATCTCAAAGCTTACTTTTAAAACTAAATTCTATCTTCTTTTCTTACTTTACTCCTTCACTTTTCTAAATACTTCTTTCATCTCAAAGCTTGCTTTTAAAATAAATTCTATCTACTTTTCTTACTTTACTTCTTCACTTTTCTAAATACTTATTACTTCTCAAAGCTTACTTTTAAAACTGAAATTCTATCTACTTTTCTTACTTTACTTCTTCACTTTTCTAAATACTTATTTTATCTCAAAGCATACTTTTAAAACTGAAATTCTATGTTCCTTTCTTACTTTACTTCTTCACTTTTAAAATATTTTTTTTACTCAAAGCTTACTTTTAAAATAAATTCTATCTACTTTTCTTACTTTACTTCTTCACTTTTCTAAATACTTATTACTTCTCAAAGCATACTTTTAAAACTGAAGATCTATCTTCTTTTCTTACTTTACTTCTTCACTTTTAAAATATTTTTTTTATTCAAAGTTTTCTTTTAAAACTGAAACTCTATCTTCTTTTCTTACTTTACTTATTCACTTTTCTAAATACTTATTTTATCTCAAAGCTTACTTTTAAAACTGAAATTCTATCTTCTTTTCTTACTTTACTTCTTCACTTTTCTAAATACTTATTACTTCTCAAAGCTTACTTTTAAAACTGAAATTTTATCTTCTTTTCTTACTTTACTTCTTCACTTTTCTAAATACTTCTTTCATCTCAAAGCTTGCTTTTAAAATAAATTCTATCTTCTTTTCTTACTTTACTTCTTCACTTTTCTAAATACTTATTTTATCTCAAAGCTTACTTTTAAAACTGAAATTCTATCTTCTTTTCTTACTTTACTTCTTCACTTTTCTAAATACTTCTTTCATCTCAAAGCTTGCTTTTAAAATAAATTCTATCTTCTTTTCTTACTTTACTTCTTCACTTTTCTAAATACTTCTTTCATCTCAAAGCTTACTTTTAAAACTGAAATTCTATCTTCTTTTCTTACTTTACTTCTTCACTTTTCTAAATACTTATTACTTCTCAAAGCTTACCTTTAAAACTAAATTTTATCTTCTTTTCTTACTTTACTTCTTCACTTTTCTAAATACTTCTTTCATCTCAAAGCTTGCTTTTAAAATAAATTCTATCTTCTTTTCTTACTTTACTTCTTCACTTTTCTAAATACTTATTTTATCTCAAAGCTTACTTTTAAAACTGAAATTCTATCTTCTTTTCTTACTTTACTTCTTCACTTTCTAAATACTTCTTTCATCTCAAAGCTTGCTTTTAAAATAAATTCTATCTTCTTTTCTTACTTTACTTCTTCACTTTTCTAAATACTTATTTTATCTCAAAGCTTACTTTTAAAACTGAAATTCTATCTTCTTTTCTTACTTTACTTCTTCACTTTTCTAAATACTTCTTTCATCTCAAAGCTTGCTTTTAAAATAAATTCTATCTTCTTTTCTTACTTTACTTCTTCACTTTTCTAAATACTTCTTTCATCTCAAAGCTTGCTTTTGAAATAAATTCTATTCATTTTCTTACTTTACTTCTTCACTTTTAAAATATTTTTTTTATTCAAAGTTTTCTTTTAAAACTGAAATTCTATCTTCTTTTCTTACTTTACTTCTTCACTTTTAAAATATTTTTTTTACTCAAAGCTTACTTTTAAAATAAATTCTATCTACTTTTCTTACTTTACTTCTTCACTTTTCTAAATACTTCTTTCATCTCAAAGCTTACTTTTAAAACTGAAATTCTATCTTCTTTTCTTACTTTACTTATTCACTTTTCTAAATACTTATTACTTCTCAAAGCATACTCCTTTAAACTGAAATTCTATCTTCTTTTCTTACTTTACTTCTTCACTTTTCTAAATACTTCTTTCATCTCAAAGCTTACTTTTAAAACTGAAATTCTATCTTCTTTTCTTACTTTACTTCTTCACTTTTCTAAATACTTATTTTATCTCAAAGCTTACTTTTAAAACTGAAATTCTATCTACTTTTCTTACTTTACTTCTTCACTTTTAAAATATTTTTTTTATTCAAAGTTTTCTTTTAAAACTGAAATTCTATCTACTTTTCTTACTTTACTTCTTCACTTTTCTAAATACTTCTTTCATCTCAAAGCTTACTTTTAAAACTGAAATTCTATCTTCTTTTCTTACTTTACTTATTCACTTTTCTAAATACTTATTACTTCTCAAAGCATACTCCTTTAAACTGAAATTCTATCTTCTTTTCTTACTTTACTTCTTCACTTTTCTAAATACTTCTTTCATCTCAAAGCTTACTTTTAAAACTGAAATTCTATCTTCTTTTCTTACTTTACTTCTTCACTTTTCTAAATACTTATTACTTCTCAAAGCTTGCTTTTGAAATAAATTCTATTCACTTTTCTTACTTTACTTCTTCACTTTTCTAAATACTTCTTTCATCTCAAAGCTTACTTTTAAAACTGAAATTCTATCTTCTTTTCTTACTTTACTTATTCACTTTTCTAAATACTTATTACTTCTCAAAGCATACTCCTTTAAACTGAAATTCTATCTTCTTTTCTTACTTTACTTCTTCACTTTTCTAAATACTTCTTTCATCTCAAAGCTTACTTTTAAAACTGAAATTCTATCTTCTTTTCTTACTTTACTTCTTCACTTTTCTAAATACTTATTACTTCTCAAAGCTTGCTTTTGAAATAAATTCTATTCACTTTTCTTACTTTACTTCTTCACTTTTCTAAAATACTTCTTTCATCTCAAAGCTTACTTTTAAAACTGAAATTCTATCTTCTTTTCTTACTTTACTTCTTCACTTTTCTAAATACTTATTACTTCTCAAAGCTTACTTTTAAAACTAAATTCTATCTTCTTTTCTTACTTTACTTCTTCACTTTTCTAAATACTTATTTTATCTCAAAGCTTACTTTTAAAACTGAAATTCTATGTTCCTTTCTTACTTTACTTCTTCACTTTTCTAAATACTTATTTTATATCAAAGCTTACTTTTAAAACTAAATTCTATCTACTTTTCTTACTTTACTTCTTCACTTTTCTAAATACTTCTTTCATCTCAAAGCTTACTTTTAAAACTGAAATTCTATCTTCTTTTCTTACTTTACTTCTTCACTTTTCTAAAATACTTCTTTCATCTCAAAGCTTACTTTTAAAACTGAAATTCTATCTTCTTTTCTTACTTTACTTCTTCACTTTTCTAAATACTTATTACTTCTCAAAGCTTACTTTTAAAACTAAACTCTATCTTCTTTTCTTACTTTACTTATTCACTTTTCTAAATACTTATTACTTCTCAAAGCATACTCCTTTAAAATGAAATTCTATCTTCTTTTCTTACTTTACTTATTCACTTTTCTAAATACTTATTACTTCTCAAAGCATACTCCTTTAAACTGAAACTCTATCTTCTTTTCTAACTTTACTTATTCACTTTTCTAAATACTTATTACTTCTTAAAGCATACTCCTTAAAACTTATATTCTTTCTTCTTTTCTAACTTTACTTATTCACTTTTCTAAATACTTATTACTTCTCAAAGCATACTCCTTAAAACGTAAACTCCACCTTCTTTTCTTACTTTACTTCTTCACTTTTCTAAATACTTATTACTTACTCAAGCATACTCCTTTAAACTGAAACTCTATCTTTCTTTCTTAACTTACCTATTCACTTTTCTAAATACTTATTACTTCTCAAATCATACTCCTTTAAACTGAAACTCTATCTTTCTTTCTTAACTTACCTATTCACTTTTCTAAATACTTTTTACTTCTCAAATCATACTCCTTTAAACTGAAACTCTATCTTATTTTCTTACTTTACTTATTCACTTTTCTAAATACTTATTACTTCTCAAAGCATACTCCTTAAAACGTAAACTCCACCTTCTTTTCTTACTTTACTTCTTCACTTTTCTAAATACTTATTACTTCTCAAAGCATACTCCTTAAAACTGAAACTCTATCTTCTTTTCTTACTTTACTTATTCACTTTTCTAAATACTTATTACTTCTCAAAGCATACTCCTTTAAACTGATATTCTATCTTCTTTTCTTACTTTACTTATTCACTTTTCTAAATACTTATTACTTCTCAAATCATACTCCTTTAAACTGAAACTCTATCTTATTTTCTAACTTTACTTATTCACTTTTCTAAATACTTATTACTTCTCAAAGCATACTCCTTAAAACTGAAACTATATCTTCTTTTCTTACTTTACTTATTCACTTTTCTAAATACTTATTACTTCTCAAATCATACTCCTTTAAACTGAAACTCTATCTTATTTTCTTACTTTACTTATTCACTTTTCTAAATACTTATTACTTCTCAAAGCATACTCCTTAAAACTGAAACTATATCTTCTTTTCTTACTTTACTTATTCACTTTTCTAAATACTTATTACTTCTCAAAGCATACTCCTTTAAACTGAAATTCTATCTTCTTTTCTTACTTTACTTATTCACTTTTCTAAATACTTATTACTTCTCAAAGCATACTCCTTAAAACTGAAACTATATCTTCTTTTCTAACTTTACTTCATCACTTTTCTAAATACTTATTACTTCTCAAATCATACTCCTTTAAACTGAAACTCTATTTCTTTTCTTACTTTACTTATTCACTTTTCTAAATACTTATTACTTCTCAAAGCAAACTCCTTTAAACTGAAACTCTATCTTCTTTTCTAACTTTACTTCATCACTTTTCTAAATACTTATTACTTCTCAAATCATACTCCTTTAAACTGAAACTCTATCTTCTTTTCTTACTTTACTTATTCACTTTTCTAAATACTTATTACTTCTCAAAGCATACTCCTTAAAACTGAAACTATATCTTCTTTTCTAACTTTACTTCATCACTTTTCTAAATACTTATTACTTCTCAAATCATACTCCTTTAAACTGAAACTCTATCTTCTTTTCTTACTTTACTTCTTCACTTTTCTAAAATACTTATTACTTCTCAAAGCATACTCCTTTAAACTGAAACTCTATCTTTCTTTCTTAACTTACCTATTCACTTTTCTAAATACTTATTACTTCTCAAATCATACTCCTTTAAACTGAAACTCTATCTTCTTTTCTTACTTTACTTATTCACTTTTCTAAATACTTATTACTTCTCAAAGCATACTCCTTTAAAATGAAATTCTATCTTCTTTTCTTACTTTACTTATTCACTTTTCTAAATACTTATTACTTCTCAAAGCATACTCCTTTAAACTGAAACTCTATCTTCTTTTCTAACTTTACTTATTCACTTTTCTAAATACTTATTACTTCTTAAAGCATACTCCTTAAAACTTATATTCTTTCTTCTTTTCTAACTTTACTTATTCACTTTTCTAAATACTTATTACTTCTCAAAGCATACTCCTTAAAACGTAAACTCCACCTTCTTTTCTTACTTTACTTCTTCACTTTTCTAAATACTTATTACTTACTCAAGCATACTCCTTTAAACTGAAACTCTATCTTTCTTTCTTAACTTACCTATTCACTTTTCTAAATACTTATTACTTCTCAAATCATACTCCTTTAAACTGAAACTCTATCTTTCTTTCTTAACTTACCTATTCACTTTTCTAAATACTTTTTACTTCTCAAATCATACTCCTTTAAACTGAAACTCTATCTTATTTTCTTACTTTACTTATTCACTTTTCTAAATACTTATTACTTCTCAAAGCATACTCCTTAAAACGTAAACTCCACCTTCTTTTCTTACTTTACTTCTTCACTTTTCTAAATACTTATTACTTCTCAAAGCATACTCCTTAAAACTGAAACTCTATCTTCTTTTCTTACTTTACTTATTCACTTTTCTAAATACTTATTACTTCTCAAAGCATACTCCTTTAAACTGATATTCTATCTTCTTTTCTTACTTTACTTATTCACTTTTCTAAATACTTATTACTTCTCAAAGCAAACTCCTTTAAACTGAAACTCTATCTTCTTTTCTAACTTTACTTCATCACTTTTCTAAATACTTATTACTTCTCAAATCATACTCCTTTAAACTGATATTCTATCTTCTTTTCTTACTTTACTTATTCACTTTTCTAAATACTTATTACTTCTCAAAGCATACTCCTTAAAACGTAAACTCCACCTTCTTTTCTTACTTTACTTCTTCACTTTTCTAAATACTTATTACTTCTCAAAGCATACTCCTTAAAACTGAAATTCTATCTTCTTTTCTAACTTTACTTATTCACTTTTCTAAATACTTATTACTTCTCAAGCATACTCCTTAAAACTGAAGCAATATCTTGCTTTTTTACTTTACTTCTTCACTTTTCTAATTACTTATTACTTCTCAAATCATACTCCTTTAAACTGAAACTCTATCTTCTTTTCTTACTTTACTTCATCACTTTTCTAAATACTTATTACTTCTCAAAGCATACTCCTTTAAACTGAAACTCTATCTTCTTTTCTTACTTTACTTATTCACTTTTCTAAATACTTATTACTTCTCAAAGCATACTCCTTAAAACTGAAATTCTATCTTCTTTTCTTACTTTACTTATTCACTTTTCTAAATACTTATTACTTCTCAAATCATACTCCTTTAAACTGAAACTCTATCTTATTTTCTAACTTTACTTCATCACTTTTCTAAATACTTATTACTTCTCAAATCATACTCCTTTAAACTGATATTCTATCTTCTTTTCTTACTTTACTTATTCACTTTTCTAAATACTTATTACTTCTCAAAGCATACTCCTTAAAACGTAAACTCCACCTTCTTTTCTTACTTTACTTATTCACTTTTCTAAATTCTTATTACTTCTCAAGCATACTCCTTTAAACTGAAATTCTATCTTCTTTTCTTACTTTACTTCTTCACTTTTAAAATATTTTTTTTATTCAAAGTTTTCTTTTAAAACTGAAATTCTATCTACTTTTCTTACTTTACTTCTTCACTTTTCTAAATACTTCTTTCATCTCAAAGCTTACTTTTAAAACTGAAATTCTATCTTCTTTTCTTACTTTACTTATTCACTTTTCTAAATACTTATTACTTCTCAAAGCATACTCCTTTAAACTGAAATTCTATCTTCTTTTCTTACTTTACTTCTTCACTTTTCTAAATACTTCTTTCATCTCAAAGCTTACTTTTAAAACTGAAATTCTATCTTCTTTTCTTACTTTACTTCTTCACTTTTCTAAATACTTATTACTTCTCAAAGCTTGCTTTTGAAATAAATTCTATTCACTTTTCTTACTTTACTTCTTCACTTTTCTAAATACTTCTTTCATCTCAAAGCTTACTTTTAAAACTGAAATTCTATCTTCTTTTCTTACTTTACTTCTTCACTTTTCTAAATACTTATTACTTCTCAAAGCTTACTTTTAAAACTAAATTCTATCTTCTTTTCTTACTTTACTTCTTCACTTTTCTAAATACTTATTTTATCTCAAAGCTTACTTTTAAAACTGAAATTCTATGTTCCTTTCTTACTTTACTTCTTCACTTTTCTAAATACTTATTTTATATCAAAGCTTACTTTTAAAACTAAATTCTATCTACTTTTCTTACTTTACTTCTTCACTTTTCTAAATACTTCTTTCATCTCAAAGCTTACTTTTAAAACTGAAATTCTATCTTCTTTTCTTACTTTACTTCTTCACTTTTCTAAAATACTTATTACTTCTCAAAGCATACTCCTTTAAACTGAAACTCTATCTTTCTTTCTTAACTTACCTATTCACTTTTCTAAATACTTATTACTTCTCAAATCATACTCCTTTAAACTGAAACTCTATCTTCTTTTCTTACTTTACTTATTCACTTTTCTAAATACTTATTACTTCTCAAAGCATACTCCTTTAAAATGAAATTCTATCTTCTTTTCTTACTTTACTTATTCACTTTTCTAAATACTTATTACTTCTCAAAGCATACTCCTTTAAACTGAAACTCTATCTTTTTTTCTTACTTTACTTATTCACTTTTCTAAATACTTATTACTTCTTAAAGCATACTCCTTAAAACTTATATTCTTTCTTCTTTTCTAACTTTACTTATTCACTTTTCTAAATACTTATTACTTCTCAAAGCATACTCCTTAAAACGTAAACTCCACCTTCTTTTCTTACTTTACTTCTTCACTTTTCTAAATACTTATTACTTACTCAAGCATACTCCTTTAAACTGAAACTCTATCTTTCTTTCTTAACTTACCTATTCACTTTTCTAAATACTTATTACTTCTCAAATCATACTCCTTTAAACTGAAACTCTATCTTTCTTTCTTAACTTACCTATTCACTTTTCTAAATACTTTTTACTTCTCAAATCATACTCCTTTAAACTGAAACTCTATCTTATTTTCTTACTTTACTTATTCACTTTTCTAAATACTTATTACTTCTCAAAGCATACTCCTTAAAACGTAAACTCCACCTTCTTTTCTTACTTTACTTCTTCACTTTTCTAAATACTTATTACTTCTCAAAGCATACTCCTTAAAACTGAAACTCTATCTTCTTTTCTTACTTTACTTATTCACTTTTCTAAATACTTATTACTTCTCAAAGCATACTCCTTTAAACTGATATTCTATCTTCTTTTCTTACTTTACTTATTCACTTTTCTAAATACTTATTACTTCTCAAATCATACTCCTTTAAACTGAAACTCTATCTTATTTTCTAACTTTACTTATTCACTTTTCTAAATACTTATTACTTCTCAAAGCATACTCCTTAAAACTGAAACTATATCTTCTTTTCTTACTTTACTTATTCACTTTTCTAAATACTTATTACTTCTCAAATCATACTCCTTTAAACTGAAACTCTATCTTATTTTCTTACTTTACTTATTCACTTTTCTAAATACTTATTACTTCTCAAAGCATACTCCTTAAAACTGAAACTATATCTTCTTTTCTTACTTTACTTATTCACTTTTCTAAATACTTATTACTTCTCAAAGCATACTCCTTTAAACTGAAATTCTATCTTCTTTTCTTACTTTACTTATTCACTTTTCTAAATACTTATTACTTCTCAAAGCATACTCCTTAAAACTGAAACTATATCTTCTTTTCTAACTTTACTTCATCACTTTTCTAAATACTTATTACTTCTCAAATCATACTCCTTTAAACTGAAACTCTATTTCTTTTCTTACTTTACTTATTCACTTTTCTAAATACTTATTACTTCTCAAAGCAAACTCCTTTAAACTGAAACTCTATCTTCTTTTCTAACTTTACTTCATCACTTTTCTAAATACTTATTACTTCTCAAATCATACTCCTTTAAACTGAAACTCTATCTTCTTTTCTTACTTTACTTATTCACTTTTCTAAATACTTATTACTTCTCAAAGCATACTCCTTAAAACTGAAACTATATCTTCTTTTCTAACTTTACTTCATCACTTTTCTAAATACTTATTACTTCTCAAATCATACTCCTTTAAACTGAAACTCTATCTTCTTTTCTTACTTTACTTCTTCACTTTTCTAAAATACTTATTACTTCTCAAAGCATACTCCTTTAAACTGAAACTCTATCTTTCTTTCTTAACTTACCTATTCACTTTTCTAAATACTTATTACTTCTCAAATCATACTCCTTTAAACTGAAACTCTATCTTCTTTTCTTACTTTACTTATTCACTTTTCTAAATACTTATTACTTCTCAAAGCATACTCCTTTAAAATGAAATTCTATCTTCTTTTCTTACTTTACTTATTCACTTTTCTAAATACTTATTACTTCTCAAAGCATACTCCTTTAAACTGAAACTCTATCTTCTTTTCTAACTTTACTTATTCACTTTTCTAAATACTTATTACTTCTTAAAGCATACTCCTTAAAACTTATATTCTTTCTTCTTTTCTAACTTTACTTATTCACTTTTCTAAATACTTATTACTTCTCAAAGCATACTCCTTAAAACGTAAACTCCACCTTCTTTTCTTACTTTACTTCTTCACTTTTCTAAATACTTATTACTTACTCAAGCATACTCCTTTAAACTGAAACTCTATCTTTCTTTCTTAACTTACCTATTCACTTTTCTAAATACTTATTACTTCTCAAATCATACTCCTTTAAACTGAAACTCTATCTTTCTTTCTTAACTTACCTATTCACTTTTCTAAATACTTTTTACTTCTCAAATCATACTCCTTTAAACTGAAACTCTATCTTATTTTCTTACTTTACTTATTCACTTTTCTAAATACTTATTACTTCTCAAAGCATACTCCTTAAAACGTAAACTCCACCTTCTTTTCTTACTTTACTTCTTCACTTTTCTAAATATTTTTTTTATTCAAAGTTTTCTTTAAAAACTGAAGATCTATTTTCTTTTCTTACTTTACTTCTTCACTTTTCTAAATACTTATTACTTCTCAAAGCTTACTTTTAAAACTGAAATTCTATCTTCTTTTCTTACTTTACTCCTTCACTTTTAAAATATTTTTTTTATTCAAAGTTTTCTTTTAAAACTGAAACTCTATCTTCTTTTCTTACTTTACTTCTTCACTTTTCTAAATACTTATTACTTCTCAAAGCTTACTTTTAAAACTAAATTCTATCTTCTTTTCTTACTTTACTTCTTCACTTTTCTAAATACTTATTACTTCTCAAAGCTTACTTTTAAAACTGAAATTCTATCTACTTTTCTTACTTTACTTCTTCACTTTTAAAATATTTTTTTTATTCAAAGTTTTCTTTTAAAACTGAAGATCTATTTTCTTTTCTTACTTTACTTCTTCACTTTTCTAAATACTTATTACTTCTCAAAGCTTACTTTTAAAACTGAAATTCTATCTTCTTTTCTTACTTTACTCCTTCACTTTTAAAATATTTTTTTTATTCAAAGTTTTCTTTTAAAACTGAAATTCTATCTTCTTTTCTTACTTTACTTCTTCACTTTTCTAAATATTTCTTTCATCTCAAAGCTTACTTTTAAAACTGAAATTCTATCTTCTTTTCTTACTTTACTTCTTCACTTTTCTAAATACTTCTTTCATCTCAAAGCTTGCTTTTAAAATAAATTCTATCTACTTTTCTTACTTTACTTCTTCACTTTTCTAAATACTTATTTTATCTCAAAGCTTACTTTTAAAACTGAAATTCTATCTTCTTTTCTTACTTTACTTCTTCACTTTTCTAAATACTTCTTTCATCTCAAAGCTTGCTTTTAAAATAAATTCTATCTACTTTTCTTACTTTACTTCTTCACTTTTAAAATATTTTTTTTATTCAAAGTTTTCTTTTAAAACTGAAATTCTATCTTCTTTTCTTACTTTACTTCTTCACTTTTCTAAATACTTATTTTATCTCAAAGCTTACTTTTAAAACTGAAGATCTATCTTCTTTTCTTACTTTACTTCTTCACTTTTCTAAATACTTATTTTATCTCAAAGCTTACTTTTAAAACTAAATTCTATCTTCTTTTCTTACTTTACTCCTTCACTTTTAAAATATTTTTTTTATTCAAAGTTTTCTTTTAAAACTGAAATTTTATCTTCTTTTCTTACTTTACTTCTTCACTTTTCTAAATACTTCTTTCATCTCAAAGCTTGCTTTTAAAATAAATTCTATCTACTTTTCTTACTTTACTTCTTCACTTTTAAAATATTTTTTTTATTCAAAGTTTTCTTTTAAAACTGAAACTCTATCTTCTTTTCTTACTTTACTTCTTCACTTTTCTAAATACTTATTACTTCTCAAAGCTTACTTTTAAAACTAAATTCTATCTTCTTTTCTTACTTTACTTCTTCACTTTTCTAAATACTTATTTTATCTCAAAGCTTACTTTTAAAACTGAAATTCTATCTTCTTTTCTTACTTTACTTCTTCACTTTTCTAAATACTTATTACTTCTCAAAGCTTACTTTTAAAACTGAAATTCTATCTACTTTTCTTACTTTACTTCTTCACTTTTCTAAATACTTATTACTTCTCAAAGCTTACTTTTAAAACTGAAGATCTATCTTCTTTTCTTACTTTACTTCTTCACTTTTCTAAATACTTATTACTTCTCAAAGCTTACTTTTAAAACTAAATTCTATCTTCTTTTCTTACTTTACTTCTTCACTTTTCTAAATACTTATTACTTCTCAAAGTTTACTTTTAAAACTGAAATTCTATCTACTTTTCTTACTTTACTTCTTCACTTTTAAAATATTTTTTTTATTCAAAGCTTACTTTTAAAACTGAAATTCTATCTTCTTTTCTTACTTTACTTCTTCACTTTTCTAAATACTTATTACTTCTCAAAGCTTACTTTTAAAACTAAATTCTATCTTCTTTTCTTACTTTACTTCTTCACTTTTCTAAATACTTATTACTTCTCAAAGCTTACTTTTAAAACTGAAGATCTATCTTCTTTTCTTACTTTACTTCTTCACTTTTCTAAATAATTCTTTCATCTCAAAGCTTACTTTTAAAACTGAAATTCTATCTACTTTTCTTACTTTACTTCTTCACTTTTCTAAATACTTATTACTTCTCAAAGCTTACTTTTAAAACTGAAATTCTATCTTCTTTTCTTACTTTACTTCTTCACTTTTCTAAATACTTATTACTTCTCAAAGCTTACTTTTAAAACTGAAATTCTATCTACTTTTCTTACTTTACTTCTTCACTTTTAAAATATTTTTTTTATTCAAAGTTTTCTTTAAAAACTGAAGATCTATCTACTTTTCTTACTTTACTTCTTCACTTTTCTAAATACTTATTTTATCTCAAAGCTTACTTTTAAAACTAAATTCTATCTACTTTTCATACTTTACTCCTTCACTTTTAAAATATTTTTTTTATTCAAAGTTTTCTTTTAAAACTGAAATTCTATCTTCTTTTCTTACTTTACTTATTCACTTTTCTAAATACTTATTTTATCTCAAAGCTTACTTTTAAAACTGAAATTCTATGTTCCTTTCTTACTTTACTTCTTCACTTTTCTAAATACTTATTTTATCTCAAAGCTTACTTTTAAAACTAAATTCTATCTACTTTTCTTACTTTACTCCTTCACTTTTAAAATATTTTTTTTATTCAAAGTTTTCTTTTAAAACTGAAATTCTATCTTCTTTTCTTACTTTACTTCTTCACTTTTCTAAATACTTATTACTTCTCAAAGCTTACTTTTAAAACTAAATTCTATCTTCTTTTCTTACTTTACTTCTTCACTTTTCTAAATACTTATTACTTCTCAAAGCTTACTTTTAAAACTGAAATTCTATCTACTTTTCTTACTTTACTTCTTCACTTTTAAAATATTTTTTTTATTCAAAGTTTTCTTTAAAAACTGAAGATCTATCTTCTTTTCTTACTTTACTTCTTCACTTTTCTAAATACTTATTTTATCTCAAAGCTTACTTTTAAAACTAAATTCTATCTACTTTTCTTACTTTACTCCTTCACTTTTAAAATATTTTTTTTATTCAAAGTTTTCTTTTAAAACTGAAATTCTATCTTCTTTTCTTACTTTACTTCTTCACTTTTCTAAATACTTATTACTTCTCAAAGCTTACTTTTAAAACTAAATTCTATCTTCTTTTCTTACTTTACTTCTTCACTTTTCTAAATACTTATTACTTCTCAAAGCTTACTTTTAAAACTGAAATTCTATCTACTTTTCTTACTTTACTTCTTCACTTTTAAAATATTTTTTTTATTCAAAGTTTTCTTTTAAAACTGAAATTCTATCTTCTTTTCTTACTTTACTTCTTCACTTTTCTAAATACTTCTTTCATCTCAAAGCTTACTTTTAAAACTGAAATTCTATCTTCTTTTCTTACTTTACTTATTCACTTTTCTAAATACTTATTACTTCTCAAAGCTTACTTTTAAAACTAAATTCTATCTACTTTTCTTACTTTACTTCTTCACTTTTAAAATATTTTTTTTATTCAAAGTTTTCTTTAAAAACTGAAGATCTATCTTCTTTTCTTACTTTACTTCTTCACTTTTCTAAATACTTATTACTTCTCAAAGCTTACTTTTAAAACTAAATTCTATCTTCTTTTCTTACTTTACTTCTTCACTTTTCTAAATACTTATTACTTCTCAAAGCTTACTTTTAAAACTGAAATTCTATCTACTTTTCTTACTTTACTTCTTCACTTTTAAAATATTTTTTTTATTCAAAGTTTTCTTTAAAAACTGAAGATCTATCTTCTTTTCTTACTTTACTTCTTCACTTTTCTAAATACTTATTACTTCTCAAAGCTTACTTTTAAAACTAAATTCTATCTTCTTTTCTTACTTTACTTCTTCACTTTTCTAAATACTTATTACTTCTCAAAGCTTACTTTTAAAACTGAAATTCTATCTTCTTTTCTTACTTTACTTCTTCACTTTTCTAAATACTTATTTTATCTCAAAGCTTACTTTTAAAACTAAATTCTATCTACTTTTCTTACTTTACTCCTTCACTTTTAAAATATTTTTTTTATTCAAAGTTTTCTTTTAAAACTGAAACTCTATCTTCTTTTCTTACTTTACTTATTCACTTTTCTAAATACTTATTTTATCTCAAAGCTTACTTTTAAAACTGAAATTCTATGTTCCTTTCTTACTTTACTTCTTCACTTTTCTAAATACTTATTTTATCTCAAAGCTTACTTTTAAAACTAAATTCTATCTACTTTTCTTACTTTACTTCTTCACTTTTCTAAATACTTCTTTCATCTCAAAGCTTGCTTTTGAAATAAATTCTATCTACTTTTCTTACTTTACTTCTTCACTTTTAAAATATTTTTTTTATTCAAAGTTTTCTTTTAAAACTGAAACTCTATCTTCTTTTCTTACTTTACTTCTTCACTTTTCTAAATACTTATTACTTCTCAAAGCTTACTTTTAAAACTAAATTCTATCTTCTTTTCTTACTTTACTTCTTCACTTTTCTAAATACTTATTACTTCTCAAAGCTTACTTTTAAAACTGAAATTCTATCTACTTTTCTTACTTTACTTCTTCACTTTTAAAATATTTTTTTTATTCAAAGTTTTCTTTAAAAACTGAAATTCTATCTACTTTTCTTACTTTACTTCTTCACTTTTAAAATATTTTTTTTATTCAAAGTTTTCTTTAAAAACTGAAGATCTATCTTCTTTTCTTACTTTACTTCTTCACTTTTCTAAATACTTATTACTTCTCAAAGCTTACTTTTAAAACTAAATTCTATCTTCTTTTCTTACTTTACTTCTTCACTTTTCTAAATACTTATTACTTCTCAAAGCTTACTTTTAAAACTGAAATTCTATCTTCTTTTCTTACTTTACTTCTTCACTTTTCTAAATACTTATTTTATCTCAAAGCTTACTTTTAAAACTAAATTCTATCTACTTTTCTTACTTTACTCCTTCACTTTTAAAATATTTTTTTTATTCAAAGTTTTCTTTTAAAACTGAAATTCTATCTTCTTTTCTTACTTTACTTCTTCACTTTTCTAAATACTTATTACTTCTCAAAGCTTACTTTTAAAACTAAATTCTATCTTCTTTTCTTACTTTACTTCTTCACTTTTCTAAATACTTATTACTTCTCAAAGCTTACTTTTAAAACTGAAATTCTATCTTCTTTTCTTACTTTACTTCTTCACTTTTCTAAATACTTATTTTATCTCAAAGCTTACTTTTAAAACTAAATTCTATCTAATTTTCTTACTTTACTCCTTCACTTTTAAAATATTTTTTTTATTCAAAGTTTTCTTTTAAAACTGAAATTCTATCTTCTTTTCTTACTTTACTTATTCACTTTTCTAAATACTTATTTTATCTCAAAGCTTACTTTTAAAACTGAAATTCTATGTTCCTTTCTTACTTTACTTCTTCACTTTTCTAAATACTTATTTTATCTCAAAGCTTACTTTTAAAACTAAATTCTATCTACTTTTCTTACTTTACTTCTTCACTTTTCTAAATACTTCTTTCATCTCAAAGCTTGCTTTTGAAATAAATTCTATCTACTTTTCTTACTTTACTTCTTCACTTTTCTAAATACTTATTTTATCTCAAAGCTTACTTTTAAAACTAAATTCTATCTTCTTTTCTTACTTTACTTCTTCACTTTTCTAAATACTTATTACTTCTCAAAGCTTACTTTTAAAACTGAAATTCTATCTTCTTTTCTTACTTTACTTCTTCACTTTTCTAAATACTTATTTTATCTCAAAGCTTACTTTTAAAACTAAATTCTATCTACTTTTCTTACTTTACTCCTTCACTTTTAAAATATTTTTTTTATTCAAAGTTTTCTTTTAAAACTGAAATTCTATCTTCTTTTCTTACTTTACTTATTCACTTTTCTAAATACTTATTACTTCTCAAAGCTTACTTTTAAAACTGAAATTCTATGTTCCTTTCTTACTTTACTTCTTCACTTTTCTAAATACTTATTTTATCTCAAAGCTTACTTTTAAAACTAAATTCTATCTACTTTTCTTACTTTACTTCTTCACTTTTCTAAATACTTCTTTCATCTCAAAGCTTGCTTTTGAAATAAATTCTATCTACTTTTCTTACTTTACTTCTTCACTTTTAAAATATTTTTTTTATTCAAAGTTTTCTTTTAAAACTGAAGATCTATCTTCTTTTCTTACTTTACTTCTTCACTTTTCTAAATACTTATTACTTCTCAAAACTTACTTTTAAAACTGAAGATCTATCTTCTTTTCTTACTTTACTTCTTCACTTTTCTAAATAATTCTTTCATCTCAAAGCTTACTTTTAAAACTGAAATTCTATCTTCTTTTCTTACTTTACTTATTCACTTTTCTAAATACTTCTTTCATCTCAAAGCTTGCTTTTAAAATAAATTCTATCTACTTTTCTTACTTTACTTCTTCACTTTTCTAAATACTTATTTTATCTCAAAGCTTACTTTTAAAACTGAAATTCTATCTACTTTTCTTACTTTACTTCTTCACTTTTCTAAATACTTATTTTATCTCAAAGCTTACTTTTAAAACTAAATTCTATCTACTTTTCTTACTTTACTCCTTCACTTTTAAAATATTTTTTTTATTCAAAGTTTTCTTTTAAAACTGAAATTCTATCTTCTTTTCTTACTTTACTTATTCACTTTTCTAAATACTTATTTTATCTCAAAGCTTACTTTTAAAACTGAAATAATATGTTCCTTTCTTACTTTACTTCTTCACTTTTCTAAATACTTATTTTATCTCAAAGCTTACTTTTAAAACTGAAATTCTATCTTCTTTTCTTACTTTACTTCTTCACTTTTCTAAATACTTATTACTTCTCAAAGCTTACTTTTAAAACTAAATTCTATCTTCTTTTCTTACTTTACTTCTTCACTTTTCTAAATACTTATTACTTCTCAAAGCATACTTTTAAAACTGAAATTCTATCTTCTTTTCTTACTTTACTCCTTCACTTTTCTAAATACTTATTTTATCTCAAAGCTTACTTTTAAAACTGAAATTCTATCTACTTTTCTTACTTTACTTCTTCACTTTTCTAAATACTTATTTTATCTCAAAGCATACTTTTAAAACTGAAATTCTATGTTCCTTTCTTACTTTACTTCTTCACTTTTAAAATATTTTTTTTACTCAAAGCTTACTTTTAAAATAAATTCTATCTACTTTTCTTACTTTACTTCTTCACTTTTCTAAATACTTATTACTTCTCAAAGCATACTTTTAAAACTGAAGATCTATCTTCTTTTCTTACTTTACTTATTCACTTTTCTAAATACTTATTACTTCTCAAAGCTTACCTTTAAAATAAATTCTATCTTCATTTCTTACTTTACTTATTCACTTTTCTAAATACTTATTTTATCTCAAAGCTTACTTTTAAAACTGAAATTCTATGTTCCTTTCTTACTTTACTTCTTCACTTTTCTAAATACTTATTTTATCTCAAAGCTTACTTTTAAAACTAAATTCTATCTACTTTTCTTACTTTACTTCTTCACTTTTCTAAATACTTATTACTTCTCAAAGCATACTTTTAAAACTGAAGATCTATCTTCTTTTCTTACTTTACTTCTTCACTTTTAAAATATTTTTTTTATTCAAAGTTTTCTTTTAAAACTGAAACTCTATCTTCTTTTCTTACTTTACTTATTCACTTTTCTAAATACTTATTACTTCTCAAAGCTTACTTTTAAAACTGAAGATCTATCTTCTTTTCTTACTTTACTTCTTCACTTTTCTAAATACTTATTTTATCTCAAAGCTTACTTTTAAAACTAAATTCTATCTTCTTTTCTTACTTTACTCCTTCACTTTTCTAAATACTTCTTTCATCTCAAAGCTTGCTTTTAAAATAAATTCTATCTACTTTTCTTACTTTACTTCTTCACTTTTCTAAATACTTATTACTTCTCAAAGCTTACTTTTAAAACTGAAATTCTATCTTCTTTTCTTACTTTACTTCTTCACTTTTCTAAATACTTCTTTCATCTCAAAGCTTGCTTTTAAAATAAATTCTATCTACTTTTCTTACTTTACTTCTTCACTTTTCTAAATATTTTTTTTATTCAAAGCTTACTTTTAAAACTGAAATTCTATCTTCTTTTCTTACTTTACTTCTTCACTTTTCTAAATACTTATTTTATCTCAAAGCTTACTTTTAAAACTGAAATTCTATCTTCTTTTCTTACTTTACTTATTCACTTTTCTAAATACTTATTTTATCTCAAAGCTTGCTTTTAAAATAAATTCTATCTACTTTTCTTACTTTACTTCTTCACTTTTAAAATATTTTTTTTATTCAAAGTTTTCTTTTAAAACTGAAATTCTATCTTCTTTTCTTACTTTACTTCTTCACTTTTCTAAATACTTATTACTTCTCAAAGCTTACTTTTAAAACTGAAGATCTATCTTCTTTTCTTACTTTACTTCTTCACTTTTCTAAATACTTATTTTATCTCAAAGCTTACTTTTAAAACTGAAATTCTATCTTCTTTTCTTACTTTACTCCTTCACTTTTAAAATATTTTTTTTATTCAAAGTTTTCTTTTAAAACTGAAATTCTATCTTCTTTTCTTACTTTACTTCTTCACTTTTCTAAATACTTATTTTATCTCAAAGCTTACTTTTAAAACTGAAATTCTATCTTCTTTTCTTACTTTACTTCTTCACTTTTCTAAATACTTATTACTTCTCAAAGCTTACTTTTAAAACTGAAATTTTATCTTCTTTTCTTACTTTACTTCTTCACTTTTCTAAATACTTCTTTCATCTCAAAGCTTGCTTTTAAAATAAATTCTATCTTCTTTTCTTACTTTACTTCTTCACTTTTCTAAATACTTATTTTATCTCAAAGCTTACTTTTAAAACTGAAATTCTATCTTCTTTTCTTACTTTACTTCTTCACTTTTCTAAATACTTCTTTCATCTCAAAGCTTGCTTTTAAAATAAATTCTATCTTCTTTTCTTACTTTACTTCTTCACTTTTCTAAATACTTATTTCATCTCAAAGCTTACTTTTAAAACTGAAATTCTATCTTCTTTTCTTACTTTACTTCTTCACTTTTCTAAATACTTATTACTTCTCAAAGCTTACCTTTAAAACTAAATTTTATCTTCTTTTCTTACTTTACTTCTTCACTTTTCTAAATACTTCTTTCATCTCAAAGCTTGCTTTTAAAATAAATTCTATCTTCTTTTCTTACTTTACTTCTTCACTTTTCTAAATACTTATTTTATCTCAAAGCTTACTTTTAAAACTGAAATTCTATCTTCTTTTCTTACTTTACTTCTTCACTTTCTAAATACTTCTTTCATCTCAAAGCTTGCTTTTAAAATAAATTCTATCTTCTTTTCTTACTTTACTTCTTCACTTTTCTAAATACTTATTTTATCTCAAAGCTTACTTTTAAAACTGAAATTCTATCTTCTTTTCTTACTTTACTTCTTCACTTTTCTAAATACTTCTTTCATCTCAAAGCTTGCTTTTAAAATAAATTCTATCTTCTTTTCTTACTTTACTTCTTCACTTTTCTAAATACTTCTTTCATCTCAAAGCTTGCTTTTGAAATAAATTCTATTCATTTTCTTACTTTACTTCTTCACTTTTAAAATATTTTTTTTATTCAAAGTTTTCTTTTAAAACTGAAATTCTATCTTCTTTTCTTACTTTACTTCTTCACTTTTAAAATATTTTTTTTACTCAAAGCTTACTTTTAAAATAAATTCTATCTACTTTTCTTACTTTACTTCTTCACTTTTCTAAATACTTCTTTCATCTCAAAGCTTACTTTTAAAACTGAAATTCTATCTTCTTTTCTTACTTTACTTATTCACTTTTCTAAATACTTATTACTTCTCAAAGCATACTCCTTTAAACTGAAATTCTATCTTCTTTTCTTACTTTACTTCTTCACTTTTCTAAATACTTCTTTCATCTCAAAGCTTACTTTTAAAACTGAAATTCTATCTTCTTTTCTTACTTTACTTCTTCACTTTTCTAAATACTTATTTTATCTCAAAGCTTACTTTTAAAACTGAAATTCTATCTTCTTTTCTTACTTTACTTCTTCACTTTTAAAATATTTTTTTTATTCAAAGTTTTCTTTTAAAACTGAAATTCTATCTACTTTTCTTACTTTACTTCTTCACTTTTCTAAATACTTCTTTCATCTCAAAGCTTACTTTTAAAACTGAAATTCTATCTTCTTTTCTTACTTTACTTATTCACTTTTCTAAATACTTATTACTTCTCAAAGCATACTCCTTTAAACTGAAATTCTATCTTCTTTTCTTACTTTACTTCTTCACTTTTCTAAATACTTCTTTCATCTCAAAGCTTACTTTTAAAACTGAAATTCTATCTTCTTTTCTTACTTTACTTCTTCACTTTTCTAAATACTTATTACTTCTCAAAGCTTACTTTTAAAACTAAATTCTATCTTCTTTTCTTACTTTACTTCTTCACTTTTCTAAATACTTATTTTATCTCAAAGCTTACTTTTAAAACTGAAATTCTATGTTCCTTTCTTACTTTACTTCTTCACTTTTCTAAATACTTATTTTATATCAAAGCTTACTTTTAAAACTAAATTCTATCTACTTTTCTTACTTTACTTCTTCACTTTTCTAAATACTTCTTTCATCTCAAAGCTTACTTTTAAAACTGAAATTCTATCTTCTTTTCTTACTTTACTTCTTCACTTTTCTAAAATACTTCTTTCATCTCAAAGCTTACTTTTAAAACTGAAATTCTATCTTCTTTTCTTACTTTACTTCTTCACTTTTCTAAATACTTATTACTTCTCAAAGCTTACTTTTAAAACTAAACTCTATCTTCTTTTCTTACTTTACTTATTCACTTTTCTAAATACTTATTACTTCTCAAAGCATACTCCTTTAAAATGAAATTCTATCTTCTTTTCTTACTTTACTTATTCACTTTTCTAAATACTTATTACTTCTCAAAGCATACTCCTTTAAACTGAAACTCTATCTTCTTTTCTAACTTTACTTATTCACTTTTCTAAATACTTATTACTTCTTAAAGCATACTCCTTAAAACTTATATTCTTTCTTCTTTTCTAACTTTACTTATTCACTTTTCTAAATACTTATTACTTCTCAAAGCATACTCCTTAAAACGTAAACTCCACCTTCTTTTCTTACTTTACTTCTTCACTTTTCTAAATACTTATTACTTACTCAAGCATACTCCTTTAAACTGAAACTCTATCTTTCTTTCTTAACTTACCTATTCACTTTTCTAAATACTTATTACTTCTCAAATCATACTCCTTTAAACTGAAACTCTATCTTTCTTTCTTAACTTACCTATTCACTTTTCTAAATACTTTTTACTTCTCAAATCATACTCCTTTAAACTGAAACTCTATCTTATTTTCTTACTTTACTTATTCACTTTTCTAAATACTTATTACTTCTCAAAGCATACTCCTTAAAACGTAAACTCCACCTTCTTTTCTTACTTTACTTCTTCACTTTTCTAAATACTTATTACTTCTCAAAGCATACTCCTTAAAACTGAAACTCTATCTTCTTTTCTTACTTTACTTATTCACTTTTCTAAATACTTATTACTTCTCAAAGCATACTCCTTTAAACTGATATTCTATCTTCTTTTCTTACTTTACTTATTCACTTTTCTAAATACTTATTACTTCTCAAATCATACTCCTTTAAACTGAAACTCTATCTTATTTTCTAACTTTACTTATTCACTTTTCTAAATACTTATTACTTCTCAAAGCATACTCCTTAAAACTGAAACTATATCTTCTTTTCTTACTTTACTTATTCACTTTTCTAAATACTTATTACTTCTCAAATCATACTCCTTTAAACTGAAACTCTATCTTATTTTCTTACTTTACTTATTCACTTTTCTAAATACTTATTACTTCTCAAAGCATACTCCTTAAAACTGAAACTATATCTTCTTTTCTTACTTTACTTATTCACTTTTCTAAATACTTATTACTTCTCAAAGCATACTCCTTTAAACTGAAATTCTATCTTCTTTTCTTACTTTACTTATTCACTTTTCTAAATACTTATTACTTCTCAAAGCATACTCCTTAAAACTGAAACTATATCTTCTTTTCTAACTTTACTTCATCACTTTTCTAAATACTTATTACTTCTCAAATCATACTCCTTTAAACTGAAACTCTATTTCTTTTCTTACTTTACTTATTCACTTTTCTAAATACTTATTACTTCTCAAAGCAAACTCCTTTAAACTGAAACTCTATCTTCTTTTCTAACTTTACTTCATCACTTTTCTAAATACTTATTACTTCTCAAATCATACTCCTTTAAACTGAAACTCTATCTTCTTTTCTTACTTTACTTATTCACTTTTCTAAATACTTATTACTTCTCAAAGCATACTCCTTAAAACTGAAACTATATCTTCTTTTCTAACTTTACTTCATCACTTTTCTAAATACTTATTACTTCTCAAATCATACTCCTTTAAACTGAAACTCTATCTTCTTTTCTTACTTTACTTCTTCACTTTTCTAAAATACTTATTACTTCTCAAAGCATACTCCTTTAAACTGAAACTCTATCTTTCTTTCTTAACTTACCTATTCACTTTTCTAAATACTTATTACTTCTCAAATCATACTCCTTTAAACTGAAACTCTATTTCTTTTCTTACTTTACTTATTCACTTTTCTAAATACTTATTACTTCTCAAAGCATACTCCTTTAAAATGAAATTCTATCTTCTTTTCTTACTTTACTTATTCACTTTTCTAAATACTTATTACTTCTCAAAGCATACTCCTTTAAACTGAAACTCTATCTTCTTTTCTAACTTTACTTATTCACTTTTCTAAATACTTATTACTTCTTAAAGCATACTCCTTAAAACTTATATTCTTTCTTCTTTTCTAACTTTACTTATTCACTTTTCTAAATACTTATTACTTCTCAAAGCATACTCCTTAAAACGTAAACTCCACCTTCTTTTCTTACTTTACTTCTTCACTTTTCTAAATACTTATTACTTACTCAAGCATACTCCTTTAAACTGAAACTCTATCTTTCTTTCTTAACTTACCTATTCACTTTTCTAAATACTTATTACTTCTCAAATCATACTCCTTTAAACTGAAACTCTATCTTTCTTTCTTAACTTACCTATTCACTTTTCTAAATACTTTTTACTTCTCAAATCATACTCCTTTAAACTGAAACTCTATCTTATTTTCTTACTTTACTTATTCACTTTTCTAAATACTTATTACTTCTCAAAGCATACTCCTTAAAACGTAAACTCCACCTTCTTTTCTTACTTTACTTCTTCACTTTTCTAAATACTTATTACTTCTCAAAGCATACTCCTTAAAACTGAAACTCTATCTTCTTTTCTTACTTTACTTATTCACTTTTCTAAATACTTATTACTTCTCAAAGCATACTCCTTTAAACTGATATTCTATCTTCTTTTCTTACTTTACTTATTCACTTTTCTAAATACTTATTACTTCTCAAAGCAAACTCCTTTAAACTGAAACTCTATCTTCTTTTCTAACTTTACTTCATCACTTTTCTAAATACTTATTACTTCTCAAATCATACTCCTTTAAACTGATATTCTATCTTCTTTTCTTACTTTACTTATTCACTTTTCTAAATACTTATTACTTCTCAAAGCATACTCCTTAAAACGTAAACTCCACCTTCTTTTCTTACTTTACTTCTTCACTTTTCTAAATACTTATTACTTCTCAAAGCATACTCCTTAAAACTGAAATTCTATCTTCTTTTCTTACTTTACTCCTTCACTTTTCTAAATACTTATTACTTCTCAAGCATACTCCTTAAAACTGAAGCAATATCTTGCTTTTTTACTTTACTTCTTCACTTTTCTAATTACTTATTACTTCTCAAATCATACTCCTTTAAACTGAAACTCTATCTTCTTTTCTTACTTTACTTCATCACTTTTCTAAATACTTATTACTTCTCAAATCATACTCCTTTAAACTGAAACTCTATCTTCTTTTCTTACTTTACTTATTCACTTTTCTAAATACTTATTACTTCTCAAAGCATACTCCTTAAAACTGAAATTCTATCTTCTTTTCTTACTTTACTTATTCACTTTTCTAAATACTTATTACTTCTCAAATCATACTCCTTTAAACTGAAACTCTATCTTATTTTCTAACTTTACTTCATCACTTTTCTAAATACTTATTACTTCTCAAATCATACTCCTTTAAACTGATATTCTATCTTCTTTTCTTACTTTACTTATTCACTTTTCTAAATACTTATTACTTCTCAAAGCATACTCCTTAAAACGTAAACTCCACCTTCTTTTCTTACTTTACTTATTCACTTTTCTAAATTCTTATTACTTCTCAAGCATACTCCTTTAAACTGAAATTCTATCTTCTTTTCTTACTTTACTTCTTCACTTTTAAAATATTTTTTTTATTCAAAGTTTTCTTTTAAAACTGAAATTCTATCTACTTTTCTTACTTTACTTCTTCACTTTTCTAAATACTTCTTTCATCTCAAAGCTTACTTTTAAAACTGAAATTCTATCTTCTTTTCTTACTTTACTTATTCACTTTTCTAAATACTTATTACTTCTCAAAGCATACTCCTTTAAACTGAAATTCTATCTTCTTTTCTTACTTTACTTCTTCACTTTTCTAAATACTTCTTTCATCTCAAAGCTTACTTTTAAAACTGAAATTCTATCTTCTTTTCTTACTTTACTTCTTCACTTTTCTAAATACTTATTACTTCTCAAAGCTTGCTTTTGAAATAAATTCTATTCACTTTTCTTACTTTACTTCTTCACTTTTCTAAATACTTCTTTCATCTCAAAGCTTACTTTTAAAACTGAAATTCTATCTTCTTTTCTTACTTTACTTCTTCACTTTTCTAAATACTTATTACTTCTCAAAGCTTACTTTTAAAACTAAATTCTATCTTCTTTTCTTACTTTACTTCTTCACTTTTCTAAATACTTATTTTATCTCAAAGCTTACTTTTAAAACTGAAATTCTATGTTCCTTTCTTACTTTACTTCTTCACTTTTCTAAATACTTATTTTATATCAAAGCTTACTTTTAAAACTAAATTCTATCTACTTTTCTTACTTTACTTCTTCACTTTTCTAAATACTTCTTTCATCTCAAAGCTTACTTTTAAAACTGAAATTCTATCTTCTTTTCTTACTTTACTTCTTCACTTTTCTAAAATACTTATTACTTCTCAAAGCATACTCCTTTAAACTGAAACTCTATCTTTCTTTCTTAACTTACCTATTCACTTTTCTAAATACTTATTACTTCTCAAATCATACTCCTTTAAACTGAAACTCTATCTTCTTTTCTTACTTTACTTATTCACTTTTCTAAATACTTATTACTTCTCAAAGCATACTCCTTTAAAATGAAATTCTATCTTCTTTTCTTACTTTACTTATTCACTTTTCTAAATACTTATTACTTCTCAAAGCATACTCCTTTAAACTGAAACTCTATCTTTTTTTCTTACTTTACTTATTCACTTTTCTAAATACTTATTACTTCTTAAAGCATACTCCTTAAAACTTATATTCTTTCTTCTTTTCTAACTTTACTTATTCACTTTTCTAAATACTTATTACTTCTCAAAGCATACTCCTTAAAACGTAAACTCCACCTTCTTTTCTTACTTTACTTCTTCACTTTTCTAAATACTTATTACTTACTCAAGCATACTCCTTTAAACTGAAACTCTATCTTTCTTTCTTAACTTACCTATTCACTTTTCTAAATACTTATTACTTCTCAAATCATACTCCTTTAAACTGAAACTCTATCTTTCTTTCTTAACTTACCTATTCACTTTTCTAAATACTTTTTACTTCTCAAATCATACTCCTTTAAACTGAAACTCTATCTTATTTTCTTACTTTACTTATTCACTTTTCTAAATACTTATTACTTCTCAAAGCATACTCCTTAAAACGTAAACTCCACCTTCTTTTCTTACTTTACTTCTTCACTTTTCTAAATACTTATTACTTCTCAAAGCATACTCCTTAAAACTGAAACTCTATCTTCTTTTCTTACTTTACTTATTCACTTTTCTAAATACTTATTACTTCTCAAAGCATACTCCTTTAAACTGATATTCTATCTTCTTTTCTTACTTTACTTATTCACTTTTCTAAATACTTATTACTTCTCAAATCATACTCCTTTAAACTGAAACTCTATCTTATTTTCTAACTTTACTTATTCACTTTTCTAAATACTTATTACTTCTCAAAGCATACTCCTTAAAACTGAAACTATATCTTCTTTTCTTACTTTACTTATTCACTTTTCTAAATACTTATTACTTCTCAAATCATACTCCTTTAAACTGAAACTCTATCTTATTTTCTTACTTTACTTATTCACTTTTCTAAATACTTATTACTTCTCAAAGCATACTCCTTAAAACTGAAACTATATCTTCTTTTCTTACTTTACTTATTCACTTTTCTAAATACTTATTACTTCTCAAAGCATACTCCTTTAAACTGAAATTCTATCTTCTTTTCTTACTTTACTTATTCACTTTTCTAAATACTTATTACTTCTCAAAGCATACTCCTTAAAACTGAAACTATATCTTCTTTTCTAACTTTACTTCATCACTTTTCTAAATACTTATTACTTCTCAAATCATACTCCTTTAAACTGAAACTCTATTTCTTTTCTTACTTTACTTATTCACTTTTCTAAATACTTATTACTTCTCAAAGCAAACTCCTTTAAACTGAAACTCTATCTTCTTTTCTAACTTTACTTCATCACTTTTCTAAATACTTATTACTTCTCAAATCATACTCCTTTAAACTGAAACTCTATCTTCTTTTCTTACTTTACTTATTCACTTTTCTAAATACTTATTACTTCTCAAAGCATACTCCTTAAAACTGAAACTATATCTTCTTTTCTAACTTTACTTCATCACTTTTCTAAATACTTATTACTTCTCAAATCATACTCCTTTAAACTGAAACTCTATCTTCTTTTCTTACTTTACTTCTTCACTTTTCTAAAATACTTATTACTTCTCAAAGCATACTCCTTTAAACTGAAACTCTATCTTTCTTTCTTAACTTACCTATTCACTTTTCTAAATACTTATTACTTCTCAAATCATACTCCTTTAAACTGAAACTCTATCTTCTTTTCTTACTTTACTTATTCACTTTTCTAAATACTTATTACTTCTCAAAGCATACTCCTTTAAAATGAAATTCTATCTTCTTTTCTTACTTTACTTATTCACTTTTCTAAATACTTATTACTTCTCAAAGCATACTCCTTTAAACTGAAACTCTATCTTCTTTTCTAACTTTACTTATTCACTTTTCTAAATACTTATTACTTCTTAAAGCATACTCCTTAAAACTTATATTCTTTCTTCTTTTCTAACTTTACTTATTCACTTTTCTAAATACTTATTACTTCTCAAAGCATACTCCTTAAAACGTAAACTCCACCTTCTTTTCTTACTTTACTTCTTCACTTTTCTAAATACTTATTACTTACTCAAGCATACTCCTTTAAACTGAAACTCTATCTTTCTTTCTTAACTTACCTATTCACTTTTCTAAATACTTATTACTTCTCAAATCATACTCCTTTAAACTGAAACTCTATCTTTCTTTCTTAACTTACCTATTCACTTTTCTAAATACTTTTTACTTCTCAAATCATACTCCTTTAAACTGAAACTCTATCTTATTTTCTTACTTTACTTATTCACTTTTCTAAATACTTATTACTTCTCAAAGCATACTCCTTAAAACGTAAACTCCACCTTCTTTTCTTACTTTACTTCTTCACTTTTCTAAATACTTATTACTTCTCAAAGCATACTCCTTAAAACTGAAACTCTATCTTCTTTTCTTACTTTACTTATTCACTTTTCTAAATACTTATTACTTCTCAAAGCATACTCCTTTAAACTGATATTCTATCTTCTTTTCTTACTTTACTTATTCACTTTTCTAAATACTTATTACTTCTCAAATCATACTCCTTTAAACTGAAACTCTATCTTATTTTCTAACTTTACTTATTCACTTTTCTAAATACTTATTACTTCTCAAAGCATACTCCTTTAAACTGAAACTCTATCTTATTTTCTTACTTTACTTATTCACTTTTCTAAATACTTATTACTTCTCAAAGCATACTCCTTAAAACGTAAACTCCACCTTCTTTTCTTACTTTACTTCTTCACTTTTCTAAATACTTATTACTTCTCAAGCATACTCCTTTAAAATGAAATTCTATCTTCTTTTCTAACTTTACTTATTCACTTTTCTAAATACTTATTACTTCTCAAAGCATACTCCTTAAAACGTAAACTCCACCTTCTTTTCTTACTTTACTTATTCACTTTTCTAAATACTTATTACTTCTCAAATCATACTCCTTTAAACTGAAACTCCACCTTCTTTTCTAACTTTACTTCATCACTTTTCTAAATACTTATTACTTCTCAAATCATACTCCTTTAAACTGAAACTCTATCTTCTTTTCTTACTTTACTTATTCACTTTTCTAAATACTTATTACTTCTCAAAGCAAACTCCTTTAAACTGAAACTCTATCTTCTTTTCTTACTTTACTTATTCACTTTTCTAAATACTTATTACTTCTCAAGAATACTCCTTAAAAATGAAGCAATATCTTGCTTTTTTACTTTACTTCTTCACTTTTCTAATTACTTATTACTTCTCAAAGCATACTCCTTAAAACTGAAACTATATCTTCTTTTCTTACTTTACTTATTCACTTTTCTAAATTCTTATTGCTTCTCAAATCATACTCCTTTAAACTGAAACTCTATCTTTCTTTCTTAACTTACCTATTCACTTTTCTAAATACTTTTTACTTCTCAAATCATACTCCTTTAAACTGAAACTCTATCTTATTTTCTTACTTTACTTCTTCACTTTTCTAATTACTTATTACTTCTCAAAGCATACTCCTTAAAACTCAAACTCTATCTTTTTTTCTTACTTTACTTATTCACTTTTCTAAATTCTTATTGCTTCTCAAATCATACTCCTTTAAACTGATATTCTATCTTCTTTTCTTACTTTACTTATTCACTTTTCTAAATACTTATTACTTCTCAAATCATACTCCTTTAAACTGAAACTCTATCTTATTTTCTAACTTTACTTATTCACTTTTCTAAATACTTATTACTTCTCAAAGCATACTCCTTAAAACTGAAACTATATCTTCTTTTCTTACTTTACTTCTTCACTTTTCTAAATACTTATTACTTCTCAAGCATACTCCTTTAAAATGAAATTCTATCTTCTTTTCTAACTTTACTTATTCACTTTTCTAAATACTTATTACTTCTCAAAGCATACTCCTTAAAACGTAAACTCCACCTTCTTTTCTTACTTTACTTCTTCACTTTTCTAAATACTTATTACTTCTCAAGCATACTCCTTTAAAATGAAATTCTATCTTCTTTTCTAACTTTACTTCATAACTTTTCTAAATACTTATTACTTCTCAAATCATACTCCTTTAAACTGATATTCTATCTTCTTTTCTTACTTTACTTCATCACTTTTCTAAATACTTATTACTTCTCAAATCATACTCCTTTAAACTGATATTCTATCTTCTTTTCTTACTTTACTTATTCACTTTTCTAAATACTTATTACTTCTCAAAGCATACTCCTTAAAACGTAAACTCCACCTTCTTTTCTTACTTTACTTCTTCACTTTTCTAAATACTTATTACTTCTCAAGCATACTCCTTTAAAATGAAATTCTATCTTCTTTTCTAACTTTACTTATTCACTTTTCTAAATACTTATTACTTCTCAAAGCATACTCCTTAAAACGTAAACTCCACCTTCTTTTCTTACTTTACTTATTCACTTTTCTAAATACTTATTACTTCTCAAATCATACTCCTTTAAACTGAAACTCCACCTTCTTTTCTAACTTTACTTCATCACTTTTCTAAATACTTATTACTTCTCAAATCATACTCCTTTAAACTGAAACTCTATCTTCTTTTCTTACTTTACTTATTCACTTTTCTAAATACTTATTACTTCTCAAAGCATACTCCTTTAAACTGATATTCTATCTTCTTTTCTTACTTTACTTATTCACTTTTCTAAATACTTATTACTTCTCAAATCATACTCCTTAAAACGTAAACTCACCTTCTTTTCTAACTTACCTATTCACTTTTCTAAATACTTATTACTTCTCAAAGCATACTCCTTTAAACTGATATTCTATCTTCTTTTCTTACTTTACTTATTCACTTTTCTAAATACTTATTACTTCTCAAATCATACTCCTTTAAACTGAAACTCTATCTTCTTTTCTTACTTTACTTATTCACTTTTCTAAATACTTATTACTTCTCAAATCATACTCCTTTAAAATGAAATTCTATCTTCTTTTCTTACTTTACTTATTCACTTTTCTAAATACTTATTACTTCTCAAAGCATACTCCTTTAAACTGAAACTCTATCTTCTTTTCTTACTTTACTTATTCACTTTTCTAAATTCTTATTACTTACTCAAGCATACTCCTTTAAACTGAAACTATATCTTTCTTTCTTAACTTACCTATTCACTTTTCTAAATACTTATTACTTCTCAAAGCAAACTCCTTAAAACGTAAACTCCACCTTCTTTTCTTACTTTACTTCATCACTTTTCTAAATACTTATTACTTCTCAAATCATACTCCTTTAAACTGAAACTCTATCTTCTTTTCTTACTTTACTTATTCACTTTTCTAAATACTTATTACTTCTCAAAGCATACTCCTTTAAACTGATATTCTATCTTCTTTTCTTACTTTACTTATTCACTTTTCTAAATTCTTATTACTTCTCAAATCATACTCCTTTAAACTGAAACTCTATCTTATTTTCTAACTTTACTTCATCACTTTTCTAAATACTTATTACTTCTCAAATCATACTCCTTTAAACTGATATTCTATCTTCTTTTCTTACTTTACTTATTCACTTTTCTAAATACTTATTACTTCTCAAAGCATACTCCTTAAAACGTAAACTCCACCTTCTTTTCTTACTTTACTTCTTCACTTTTCTAAATACTTATTACTTCTCAAAGCATACTCCTTAAAACTGAAATTCTATCTTCTTTTCTAACTTTACTTATTCACTTTTCTAAATACTTATTACTTCTCAAGCATACTCCTTAAAACTGAAGCAATATCTTGCTTTTTTACTTTACTTCTTCACTTTTCTAATTACTTATTACTTCTCAAATCATACTCCTTTAAACTGAAACTCTATCTTCTTTTCTTACTTTACTTCATCACTTTTCTAAATACTTATTACTTCTCAAATCATACTCCTTTAAACTGAAACTCTATCTTCTTTTCTTACTTTACTTATTCACTTTTCTAAATACTTATTACTTCTCAAAGCATACTCCTTTAAACTGATATTCTATCTTCTTTTCTTACTTTACTTCTTCACTTTTCTAAATACTTATTACTTCTCAAATCATACTCCTTTAAACTGAAACTCTATCTTATTTTCTAACTTTACTTCATCACTTTTCTAAATACTTATTACTTCTCAAATCATACTCCTTTAAACTGATATTCTATCTTCTTTTCTTACTTTACTTATTCACTTTTCTAAATACTTATTACTTCTCAAAGCATACTCCTTAAAACGTAAACTCCACCTTCTTTTCTTACTTTACTTATTCACTTTTCTAAATTCTTATTACTTCTCAAGCATACTCCTTTAAACTGAAATTCTATCTTCTTTTCTTACTTTACTTCTTCACTTTTAAAATATTTTTTTTATTCAAAGTTTTCTTTTAAAACTGAAATTCTATCTACTTTTCTTACTTTACTTCTTCACTTTTCTAAATACTTATTACTTCTCAAAGCATACTCCTTAAAACGTAAACTCCACCTTCTTTTCTTACTTTACTTCTTCACTTTTCTAAATACTTATTACTTCTCAAAGCATACTCCTTAAAACTTATATTCTTTCTTCTTTTCTAACTTTACTTACTCACTTTTCTAAATACTTATTACTTCTCAAATCATACTCCTTAAAACTGAAATTCTATCTTTTTTTCTTACTTTACTTATTCACTTTTCTAAATACTTATTACTTCTCAAAGCATACTCCTTAAAACGTAAACTCCACCTTCTTTTCTTACTTTACTTATTCACTTTTCTAAATTCTTATTACTTACTCAAGCATACTCCTTTAAACTGAAACTCTATCTTCTTTTCTTACTTTACTTATTCACTTTTCTAAATACTTATTACTTCTCAAAGCATACTTCTTAAAACTGAAGCAATATCTTGCTTTTTTATTTCTAATCTTCACTTTTCTAATTACTTATTACTTCTCAAAGCATACTCCTTAAAACTGAAACTCTATCTTATTTTCTAACTTTACTTATTCACTTTTCTAAATACTTATTACTTCTCAAAGCATACTCCTTTAAACTGAAACTATATCTTTTTTTATTACTTTACTTATTCACTTTTCTAAATACTTATTACTTCTCAAAGCATACTCCTTAAAACTGAAATTCTATCTTTTTTTCTTACTTTACATCTTCACTTTTCTAATTACTTATTACTTCTCAAAGCATACTCCTTTAAACTGAAATTCTATCTTCTTTTCTTACTTTACTTATTCACTTTTCTAAATACTTATTACTTCTTAAAGCATACTCCTTAAAACTTATATTCTTTCTTCTTTTCTTACTTTACTTATTCACTTTTCTAAATACTTATTACTTCTCAAAGCAAACTCCTTAAAACGTAAACTCCACTTTCTTTTCTTACTTTACATCTTCACTTTTCTAATTACTTATTACTTCTCAAAGCATACTCCTTTAAACTGAAATTCTATCTTCTTTTCTTACTTTACTTATTCACTTTTCTAAATACTTATTACTTACTCAAATCATACTCCTTAAAACTTATATTCTTTCTTCTTTTCTTACTTTACTTATTCACTTTTCTAAATACTTATTACTTCTCAAAGCAAACTCCTTAAAACGTAAACTCCACTTTCTTTTCTTACTTTACTTATTCACTTTTCTAAATACTTATTACTTCTCAAAGCATACTCCTTTAAAATGAAATTCTATCTTCTTTTCTTACTTTACTTATTCACTTTTCTAAATACTTATTACTTCTCAAAGCATACTCCTTTAAAATGAAATTCTATCTTCTTTTCTTACTTTACTTATTCACTTTTCTAAATACTTATTATTTACTCAAATCATACTCCTTTAAACTGAAACTCTATCTTCTTTTCTTACTTTACTTATTCACTTTTCTAAATACTTATTACTTACTCAAGCATACTCCTTTAAACTGAAACTCTATCTTATTTTCTAACTTTACTTCATCACTTTTCTAAATACTTATTACTTCTCAAATCATACTCCTTTAAACTGATATTCTATCTTCTTTTCTAACTTTACTTATTCACTTTTCTAAATACTTATTACTTCTCAAATCATACTCCTTTAAACTGATATTCTATCTTCTTTTCTTACTTTACTTATTCACTTTTCTAAATACTTATTACTTCTCAAAGCATACTCCTTTAAACTTATATTCTTTCTTCTTTTCTAACTTTACTTATTCACTTTTCTAAATACTTATTACTTCTCAAATCATACTCCTTTAAACTGATATTCTATCTTCTTTTCTTACTTTACTTATTCACTTTTCTAAATACTTATTACTTACTCAAGCATACTCCTTTAAAATGAAATTCTATCTTCTTTTCTTACTTTACTTATTCACTTTTCTAAATACTTATTACTTACTCAAGCATACTCCTTTAAACTGAAACTCTATCTTCTTTTCTAACTTTACTTCATCACTTTTCTAAATACTTATTACTTCTCAAAGCATACTCCTTAAAACAGAAACTCTATCTTCTTTTCTTACTTTACTTCTTCACTTTTCTTAATACTTATTACTTCTCAAAGCATACTCCTTTAAACTGAAACTATATCTTCTTTTCTTACTTTACTTATTCACTTTTCTTAATACTTATTACTTCTCAAAGCATACTCCTTTAAACTGATATTCTATCTTCATTTCTAACTTCACATCTTCACTTTTCTAATTACTTATTACTTCTCAAAGCATACTCCTTTAAACTGAAACTCTATCTTCTTTTCTTACTTTACTTATTCACTTTTCTAAATTCTTATTACTTACTCAAGCATACTCCTTTAAACTGAAACTCTATCTTTTTTTCTTACTTTACTTATTCACTTTTCTAAATACTTATTACTTCTCAAAGCATACTCCTTAAAACTGAAATTCTATCTTTTTTTCTTACTTTACTTATTCACTTTTCTTAATACTTATTACTTCTCAAAGCATACTCCTTTAAACTGAAATTCTATCTTCTTTTCTTACTTTACTTATTCACTTTTCTAAATACTTATTACTTCTCAAGCATACTCCTTTAAACTGATATTCTATCTTCTTTTCTTACTTTACTTATTCACTTTTCTTAATACTTATTACTTCTCAAAGCATACTCCTTTAAACTGATATTCTATCTTCTTTTCAAACTTTACTTATTCACTTTTCTAATTACTTATTACTTCTCAAAGCATACTCCTTAAAACTGAAACTATATCTTCTTTTCTTACTTTACTTATTCACTTTTCTAAATACTTATTACTTACTCAAGCATACTCCTTTAAACTGAAACTCTATCTTATTTTCTTACTTTACTTATTCACTTTTCTAAATACTTATTACTTCTCAAAGCATACTCCTTTAAACTGAAACTATATCTTGCTTTTTTACTTCACATCTTCACTTTTCTAATTACTTATTACTTCTCAAAGCATACTCCTTAAAACTGAAACTCTATCTTCTTTTCTTACTTTACTTCTTCACTTTTCTAAATACTTATTACTTACTCAAGCATACTCCTTTAAACTGAAACTCTATCTTATTTTCTTACTTTACTTATTCACTTTTCTAAATA
Organism: Loxodes magnus; assembly: GCA_946699065.1. Taxonomy (NCBI): domain Eukaryota; phylum Ciliophora; class Karyorelictea; order Loxodida; family Loxodidae; genus Loxodes; species Loxodes magnus. The sequence continues at coordinate 19,536 of CAMPDV010002540.1, read as the reverse complement.
CTTATTACTTCTCAAAGCATACTCCTTAAAACTGAAATTCTATCTTTTTTTCTTACTTTACTTATTCACTTTTCTAAATACTTATTACTTCTCAAAGCATACTCCTTAAAACTGATATTCTATCTTCTTTTCTTACTTTACTTCTTCACTTTTCTTAATACTTATTACTTCTCAAAGCATACTCCTTTAAACTGAAATTCTATCTTCTTTTCTTACTTTACTTATTCACTTTTCTAAATACTTATTACTTCTCAAGCATACTCCTTTAAACTGATATTCTATCTTCTTTTCTTACTTTACTTATTCACTTTTCTTAATACTTATTACTTCTCAAAGCATACTCCTTTAAACTGATATTCTATCTTCTTTTCAAACTTTACTTATTCACTTTTCTAAATACTTATTACTTCTCAAAGCATACTCCTTAAAACTGAAACTCTATCTTCTTTTCTTACTTTACTTCTTCACTTTTCTTAATACTTATTACTTCTCAAAGCATACTCCTTTAAACTGAAACTATATCTTCTTTTCTTACTTTACTTATTCACTTTTCTTAATACTTATTACTTCTCAAAGCATACTCCTTTAAACTGATATTCTATCTTCTTTTCTAACTTCACATCTTCACTTTTCTAATTACTTATTACTTCTCAAAGCATACTCCTTTAAACTTATATTCTTTCTTTCTTTCTTAACTTACTTATTCACTTTTCTAAATTCTTATTACTTACTCAAGCATACTCCTTTAAACTGAAACTATATCTTCTTTTCTTACTTTACTTATTCACTTTTCTAAATACTTATTACTTCTCAAAGCATACTCCTTAAAACTGAAATTCTATCTTTTTTTCTTACTTTACTTATTCACTTTTCTAAATACTTATTACTTCTCAAAGCATACTCCTTAAAACTGAAACTATATCTTCTTTTCTTACTTTACTTATTCACTTTTCTAAATACTTATTACTTCTCAAAGCATACTCCTTAAAACTGATATTCTATCTTTTTTTCTTACTTTACTTATTCACTTTTCTAATTACTTATTACTTCTCAAAGCATACTCCTTAAAACTGAAACTATATCTTCTTTTCTTACTTTACTTATTCACTTTTCTAAATACTTATTACTTACTCAAGCATACTCCTTTAAACTGAAACTCTATCTTATTTTCTTACTTTACTTATTCACTTTTCTAAATACTTATTACTTCTCAAAGCATACTCCTTTAAACTGAAACTATATCTTGCTTTTTTACTTCACATCTTCACTTTTCTAATTACTTATTACTTCTCAAAGCATACTCCTTAAAACTGAAACTATATCTTCTTTTCTTACTTTACTTATTCACTTTTCTAAATACTTATTACTTACTCAAGCATACTCCTTTAAACTGAAACTCTATCTTCTTTTCTTACTTTACTTCTTCACTTTTCTTAATACTTATTACTTCTCAAAGCATACTCCTTTAAACTGAAATTCTATCTTCTTTTCTTACTTTACTTATTCACTTTTCTAAATACTTATTACTTCTCAAGCATACTCCTTTAAACTGATATTCTATCTTCTTTTCTTACTTTACTTATTCACTTTTCTTAATACTTATTACTTCTCAAAGCATACTCCTTTAAACTGATATTCTATCTTCTTTTCAAACTTTACTTATTCACTTTTCTAAATACTTATTACTTCTCAAAGCATACTCCTTAAAACTGAAACTCTATCTTCTTTTCTTACTTTACTTCTTCACTTTTCTTAATACTTATTACTTCTCAAAGCATACTCCTTTAAACTGAAACTATATCTTCTTTTCTTACTTTACTTATTCACTTTTCTAAATACTTATTACTTCTCAAAGCATACTCCTTTAAACTGATATTCTATCTTCTTTTCTAACTTCACATCTTCACTTTTCTAATTACTTATTACTTCTCAAAGCATACTCCTTTAAACTTATATTCTTTCTTTCTTTCTTAACTTACTTATTCACTTTTCTAAATTCTTACTACTTACTCAAGCATACTCCTTTAAACTGAAACTCTATCTTCTTTTCTTACTTTACTTATTCACTTTTCTAAATACTTATTACTTCTCAAGCATACTCCTTTAAACTGATATTCTATCTTCTTTTCTTACTTTACTTCATCACTTTTCTAAATACTTATTACTTCTCAAAGCATACTCCTTTAAACTGAAACTATATCTTCTTTTCTTACTTTACTTATTCACTTTTCTAAATACTTATTACTTCTCAAAGCATACTCCTTAAAACTGAAATTCTATCTTTTTTTCTTACTTTACTTATTCACTTTTCTAAATACTTATTACTTCTCAAAGCATACTCCTTTAAACTGAAACTATATCTTCTTTTCTAACTTTACTTCATCACTTTTCTAAATACTTATTACTTCTCAAAGCATACTCCTTTAAACTGAAACTATATCTTTTTTTCTTACTTTACTTATTCACTTTTCTAAATACTTATTACTTCTCAAAGCATACTCCTTAAAACTGAAATTCTATCTTTTTTTCTTACTTTACTTATTCACTTTTCTAAATACTTATTACTTCTCAAAGCATACTCCTTAAAACTGAAACTATATCTTCTTTTCTTACTTTACTTATTCACTTTTCTAAATACTTATTACTTCTTAAAGCATACTCCTTTAAACTTATATTCTTTCTTCTTTTCTTACTTTACTTATTCACTTTTCTAAATACTTATTACTTCTCAAAGCATACTCCTTTAAACTGATATTCTATCTTCTTTTCTTACTTTACTTCTTCACTTTTCTAAATACTTATTACTTCTCAAAGCATACTCCTTAAAACTTATATTCTTTCTTCTTTTCTTACTTTACTTCATCACTTTTCCAAATACTTATTACTTCTCAAAGCATACTCCTTAAAACTGAAACTCTATCTTCTTTTCTTACTTTACTTATTCACTTTTCTAAATACTTATTACTTCTCAAAGCATACTCCTTAAAACTGAAACTATATCTTCTTTTCTTACTTTACTTATTCACTTTTCTAAATACTTATTACTTCTCAAAGCATACTCCTTTAAACTGAAACTCCACCTTCTTTTCTTACTTTACTTCTTCACTTTTCTAAATACTTATTACTTCTCAAAGCATACTCCTTTAAACTGAAACTATATCTTCTTTTCTTACTTTACTTCTTCACTTATTCTAACTACTTATTACTTCTCAAGCATACTCCTTAAAACTGAAACTATATCTTCTTTTCTTACTTTACTTATTCACTTTTCTAATTACTTATTACTTCTCAAAGCATACTCCTTTAAACTGAAACTATATCTTCTTTTCTTACTTTATTTATTCACTTTTCTAAATACTTATTACTTCTCAAAGCATACTCCTTTAAACTGAAACTCTATCTTCTTTTCTTACTTTACTTCTTCACTTTTCTAAATACTTATTACTTCTCAAAGCATACTCCTTAAAACTGAAACTCTATCTTTTTTTCTTACTTTGCTTCATCACTTTTCTAAATACTTATTACTTCTCAAAGCATACTCCTTTAAACTGAAACTCTATCTTCTTTTCTTACTTTACTTATTCACTTTTCTAAATACTTATTACTTCTCAAAGCATACTCCTTTAAACTGATATTCTATCTTCTTTTCTTACTTTACTTATTCACTTTTCTTAATACTTATTACTTCTCAAAGCATACTCCTTTAAACTGAAACTATATCTTCTTTTCTTACTTTACTTATTCACTTTTCTAAATACTTATTACTTCTCAAAGCATACTCCTTTAAACTGATATTCTATCTTCTTTTCTTACTTTACTTATTCACTTTTCTTAATACTTATTACTTCTCAAATCATACTCCTTTAAACTGAAACTATATCTTCTTTTCTTACTTTACTTCTTCACTTTTCTAAATACTTATTACTTCTCAAAGCATACTCCTTTAAACTGAAACTATATCTTCTTTTCTTACTTTACTTCTTCACTTTTCTAAATACTTATTACTTCTTAAAGCATACTCCTTAAAACTTATATTCTTTCTTCTTTTCTTACTTTACTTATTCACTTTTCTAAATACTTATTACTTCTTAAAGCATACTCCTTTAAACTGAAACTATATCTTCTTTTCTTACTTTACTTATTCACTTTTCTAAATACTTATTACTTCTCAAAGCATACTCCTTTAAACTGAAATTCTATCTTCTTTTCTTACTTTACTTATTCACTTTTCTAAATACTTAGTACTTCTCAAGCATACTCCTTTAAACTGAAACTCTATCTTTCTTTCTTAACTTACTTATTCACTTTTCTAAATACTTATTACTTCTCAAAGCATACTCCTTAAAACTTATATTCTTTCTTCTTTTCTAACTTTACTTCATCACTTTTCCAAATACTTATTACTTCTCAAAGCATACTCCTTAAAACGTAAACTCCACCTTCTTTTCTTACTTTACTTATTCACTTTTCTAAATACTTATTACTTCTCAAAGCATACTCCTTAAAACTGAAAATCTATCTTCTTTTCTTACTTTACTTATTCACTTTTCTAAATACTTAGTACTTCTCAAGCATACTCCTTTAAACTGAAACTCTATCTTTCTTTCTTAACTTACTTATTCACTTTTCTAAATACTTATTACTTCTCAAAGCATACTCCTTAAAACTTATATTCTTTCTTCTTTTCTAACTTTACTTCATCACTTTTCCAAATACTTATTACTTCTCAAAGCATACTCCTTAAAACGTAAACTCCACCTTCTTTTCTTACTTTACTTATTCACTTTTCTAAATACTTATTACTTCTCAAAGCATACTCCTTAAAACTGAAAATCTATCTTCTTTTCTTACTTTACTTATTCACTTTTCTAAATACTTATTACTTCTCAAAGCATACTCCTTAAAACTGAAGCAATATCTTGCTTTTTTACTTTACTTCTTCACTTTTCTAAATACTTATTACTTCTCAAAGCATACTCCTTAAAACTGAAACTATATCTTCTTTTCTTACTTTACTTATTCACTTTTCTAAATACTTATTACTTCTCAAAGCATACTCCTTTAAACTGAAACTCTATCTTCTTTTCTTACTTTACTTATTCACTTTTCTAAATACTTATTACTTCTCAAAGCATACTCCTTAAAACTGATATTCTATCTTCTTTTCTTACTTTACTTATTCACTTTTCTAAATACTTATTACTTCTCAAAGCATACTCCTTAAAACTGATATTCTATCTTCTTTTCTTACTTTACTTCTTCACTTTTCTAAATACTTATTACTTCTCAAAGCATACTTCTTAAAACTGAAGCAATAACTTGCTTTTTTACTTCACATCTTCACTTTTCTAATTACTTATTACTTCTCAAAGCATACTCCTTAAAACTCAAACTCTATCTTTTTTTCTTACTTTACTTATTCACTTTTCTAAATTCTTATTACTTCTCAAGCATACTCCTTTAAACTGAAATTCTATCTTCTTTTCTTACTTTACTTCATCACTTTTCCAAATACTTATTACTTCTCAAAGCATACTCCTTTAAACTGAAACTCTATCTTCTTTTCTTACTTTACTTCTTCACTTTTCCAAATACTTATTACTTCTCAAAGCATACTCCTTAAAACTGAAAATCTATCTTCTTTTCTTACTTTACTTATTCACTTTTCTAAATACTTATTACTTCTCAAAGCATACTCCTTAAAACTGAAGCAATATCTTGCTTTTTTACTTTACTTCTTCACTTTTCTAAATACTTATTACTTCTCAAAGCATACTCCTTAAAACTGAAACTATATCTTTTTTTCTTACTTTACTTATTCACTTTTCTAAATACTTATTACTTCTCAAAGCATACTCCTTTAAACTGAAACTCTATCTTCTTTTCTTACTTTACTTATTCACTTTTCTAAATACTTATTACTTCTCAAAGCATACTCCTTAAAACTGATATTCTATCTTCTTTTCTTACTTTACTTCTTCACTTTTCTTAATACTTATTACTTCTCAAAGCATACTCCTTAAAACTGAAACTATATCTTCTTTTCTTACTTCACATCTTCACTTTTCCAAATACTTATTACTTCTCAAGGCATACTCCTTTAAACTGAAACTATATCTTCTTTTCTTACTTTACTTATTCACTTTTCTAAATACTTATTACTTCTTAAAGCATACTCCTTTAAACTTATATTCTTTCTTCTTTTCTTACTTTACTTATTCACTTTTCTAAATACTTATTACTTCTCAAAGCATACTCCTTAAAACTGAAACTCTATCTTCTTTTCTTACTTTACTTATTCACTTTTCTAAATACTTATTACTTCTCAAAGCATACTCCTTTAAACTGAAACTATATCTTTTTTTCTTACTTTACTTATTCACTTTTCTAATTACTTATTACTTCTCAAAGCATACTCCTTAAAACTTATATTCTTTCTTCTTTTCTAACTTCACATCTTCACTTTTCTAATTACTTATTACTTCTCAAAGCATACTCCTTTAAACTGAAACTCTATCTTCTTTTCTTACTTTACTTATTCACTTTTCTAAATTCTTATTACTTACTCAAGCATACTCCTTTAAACTGAAACTCTATCTTTTTTTCTTACTTTACTTATTCACTTTTCTAAATACTTATTACTTCTCAAAGCATACTCCTTAAAACTGAAATTCTATCTTCTTTTCTTACTTTACTTATTCACTTTTCTAAATACTTAGTACTTCTCAAGCATACTCCTTTAAACTGAAACTCTATCTTTCTTTCTTAACTTACTTATTCACTTTTCTAAATACTTATTACTTCTCAAAGCATACTCCTTAAAACTTATATTCTTTCTTCTTTTCTAACTTTACTTCATCACTTTTCCAAATACTTATTACTTCTCAAAGCATACTCCTTAAAACGTAAACTCCACCTTCTTTTCTTACTTTACTTATTCACTTTTCTAAATACTTATTACTTCTCAAAGCATACTCCTTAAAACTGAAAATCTATCTTCTTTTCTTACTTTACTTATTCACTTTTCTAAATACTTAGTACTTCTCAAGCATACTCCTTTAAACTGAAACTCTATCTTTCTTTCTTAACTTACTTATTCACTTTTCTAAATACTTATTACTTCTCAAAGCATACTCCTTAAAACTTATATTCTTTCTTCTTTTCTAACTTTACTTCATCACTTTTCCAAATACTTATTACTTCTCAAAGCATACTCCTTAAAACGTAAACTCCACCTTCTTTTCTTACTTTACTTATTCACTTTTCTAAATACTTATTACTTCTCAAAGCATACTCCTTAAAACTTATATTCTTTCTTCTTTTCTAACTTTACTTCATCACTTTTCCAAATACTTATTACTTCTCAAAGCATACTCCTTAAAACGTAAACTCCACCTTCTTTTCTTACTTTACTTATTCACTTTTCTAAATACTTATTACTTCTTAAAGCATACTCCTTTAAACTGAAACTATATCTTCTTTTCTTACTTTACTTATTCACTTTTCTAAATACTTATTACTTACTCAAGCATACTCCTTAAAACTGAAATTCTATCTTCTTTTCTTACTTTACTTATTCACTTTTCTAAATACTTAGTACTTCTCAAGCATACTCCTTTAAACTGAAACTCTATCTTTCTTTCTTAACTTACTTATTCACTTTTCTAAATACTTATTACTTCTCAAAGCATACTCCTTAAAACTTATATTCTTTCTTCTTTTCTAACTTTACTTCATCACTTTTCCAAATACTTATTACTTCTCAAAGCATACTCCTTAAAACGTAAACTCCACCTTCTTTTCTTACTTTACTTATTCACTTTTCTAAATACTTATTACTTCTCAAAGCATACTCCTTAAAACTGAAAATCTATCTTCTTTTCTTACTTTACTTATTCACTTTTCTAAATACTTATTACTTCTCAAAGCATACTCCTTAAAACTGAAGCAATATCTTGCTTTTTTACTTTACTTCTTCACTTTTCTAAATACTTATTACTTCTCAAAGCATACTCCTTAAAACTGAAACTATATCTTCTTTTCTTACTTTACTTATTCACTTTTCTAAATACTTATTACTTCTCAAAGCATACTCCTTTAAACTGAAACTCTATCTTCTTTTCTTACTTTACTTATTCACTTTTCTAAATACTTATTACTTCTCAAAGCATACTCCTTAAAACTGATATTCTATCTTCTTTTCTTACTTTACTTATTCACTTTTCTAAATACTTATTACTTCTCAAAGCATACTCCTTAAAACTGATATTCTATCTTCTTTTCTTACTTTACTTCTTCACTTTTCTAAATACTTATTACTTCTCAAAGCATACTTCTTAAAACTGAAGCAATAACTTGCTTTTTTACTTCACATCTTCACTTTTCTAATTACTTATTACTTCTCAAAGCATACTCCTTAAAACTCAAACTCTATCTTTTTTTCTTACTTTACTTATTCACTTTTCTAAATTCTTATTACTTCTCAAGCATACTCCTTTAAACTGAAATTCTATCTTCTTTTCTTACTTTACTTCATCACTTTTCCAAATACTTATTACTTCTCAAAGCATACTCCTTTAAACTGAAACTCTATCTTCTTTTCTTACTTTACTTCTTCACTTTTCCAAATACTTATTACTTCTCAAAGCATACTCCTTAAAACTGAAAATCTATCTTCTTTTCTTACTTTACTTATTCACTTTTCTAAATACTTATTACTTCTCAAAGCATACTCCTTAAAACTGAAGCAATATCTTGCTTTTTTACTTTACTTCTTCACTTTTCTAAATACTTATTACTTCTCAAAGCATACTCCTTAAAACTGAAACTATATCTTTTTTTCTTACTTTACTTATTCACTTTTCTAAATACTTATTACTTCTCAAAGCATACTCCTTTAAACTGAAACTCTATCTTCTTTTCTTACTTTACTTATTCACTTTTCTAAATACTTATTACTTCTCAAAGCATACTCCTTAAAACTGATATTCTATCTTCTTTTCTTACTTTACTTCTTCACTTTTCTTAATACTTATTACTTCTCAAAGCATACTCCTTAAAACTGAAACTATATCTTCTTTTCTTACTTCACATCTTCACTTTTCCAAATACTTATTACTTCTCAAGGCATACTCCTTTAAACTGAAACTATATCTTCTTTTCTTACTTTACTTATTCACTTTTCTAAATACTTATTACTTCTCAAAGCATACTCCTTTAAACTTATATTCTTTCTTCTTTTCTTACTTTACTTATTCACTTTTCTAAATACTTATTACTTCTCAAAGCATACTCCTTAAAACTGAAACTCTATCTTCTTTTCTTACTTTACTTATTCACTTTTCTAAATACTTATTACTTCTCAAAGCATACTCCTTTAAACTGAAACTATATCTTTTTTTCTTACTTTACTTATTCACTTTTCTAATTACTTATTACTTCTCAAAGCATACTCCTTAAAACTTATATTCTTTCTTCTTTTCTAACTTCACATCTTCACTTTTCTAATTACTTATTACTTCTCAAAGCATACTCCTTTAAACTGAAACTCTATCTTCTTTTCTTACTTTACTTATTCACTTTTCTAAATTCTTATTACTTACTCAAGCATACTCCTTTAAACTGAAACTCTATCTTTTTTTCTTACTTTACTTATTCACTTTTCTAAATACTTATTACTTCTCAAAGCATACTCCTTAAAACTGAAATTCTATCTTTTTTTCTTACTTTACTTATTCACTTTTCTTAATACTTATTACTTCTCAAAGCATACTCCTTTAAACTGAAATTCTATCTTCTTTTCTTACTTTACTTATTCACTTTTCTAAATACTTATTACTTCTCAAGCATACTCCTTTAAACTGATATTCTATCTTCTTTTCTTACTTTACTTATTCACTTTTCTTAATACTTATTACTTCTCAAAGCATACTCCTTTAAACTGATATTCTATCTTCTTTTCTTACTTTACTTATTCACTTTTCTTAATACTTATTACTTCTCAAGCATACTCCTTTAAACTGATATTCTATCTTCTTTTCTTACTTTACTTATTCACTTTTCTTAATACTTATTACTTCTCAAAGCATACTCCTTTAAACTGATATTCTATCTTCTTTTCAAACTTTACTTATTCACTTTTCTAATTACTTATTACTTCTCAAAGCATACTCCTTAAAACTGAAACTATATCTTCTTTTCTTACTTTACTTATTCACTTTTCTAAATACTTATTACTTACTCAAGCATACTCCTTTAAACTGAAACTCTATCTTATTTTCTTACTTTACTTATTCACTTTTCTAAATACTTATTACTTCTCAAAGCATACTCCTTTAAACTGAAACTATATCTTGCTTTTTTACTTCACATCTTCACTTTTCTAATTACTTATTACTTCTCAAAGCATACTCCTTAAAACTGAAACTATATCTTCTTTTCTTACTTTACTTCATCACTTTTCTAAATACTTATTACTTCTCAAAGCATACTCCTTTAAACTGAAACTCTATCTTATTTTCTTACTTTACTTATTCACTTTTCTAAATACTTATTACTTCTCAAAGCATACTCCTTTAAACTGAAACTATATCTTCTTTTCTTACTTTACTTATTCACTTTTCTAAATACTTATTACTTCTCAAAGCATACTCCTTAAAACTGATATTCTATCTTCTTTTCTTACTTTACTTCTTCACTTTTCTTAATACTTATTACTTCTCAAAGCATACTCCTTTAAACTGAAATTCTATCTTCTTTTCTTACTTTACTTATTCACTTTTCTAAATACTTATTACTTCTCAAGCATACTCCTTTAAACTGATATTCTATCTTCTTTTCTTACTTTACTTATTCACTTTTCTTAATACTTATTACTTCTCAAAGCATACTCCTTTAAACTGAAACTCTATCTTCTTTTCAAACTTTACTTATTCACTTTTCTAAATATTATTACTTCTCAAAGCATACTCCTTAAAACTGAAACTCTATCTTCTTTTCTTACTTTACTTCATCACTTTTCTAAATACTTATTACTTCTCAAATCATACTCCTTTAAACTGATATTCTATCTTCTTTTCTTACTTTACTTATTCACTTTTCTAAATACTTATTACTTCTCAAAGCATACTCCTTTAAACTGAAACTATATCTTTTTTTCTTACTTTACTTATTCACTTTTCTAATTACTTATTACTTCTCAAAGCATACTCCTTAAAACTGAAACTATATCTTCTTTTCTTACTTTACTTCTTCACTTTTCTTAATACTTATTACTTCTCAAAGAATACTCCTTAAAACTGAAATTCTATCTTTTTTTCTTACTTTACTTATTCACTTTTCTAAATACTTATTACTTCTCAAAGCATACTCCTTTAAACTGAAACTATATCTTCTTTTCTAACTTTACTTCATCACTTTTCTAAATACTTATTACTTCTCAAAGCATACTCCTTTAAACTGAAACTATATCTTTTTTTCTTACTTTACTTCTTCACTTTTCTTAATACTTATTACTTCTCAAAGCATACTCCTTTAAACTGAAATTCTATCTTCTTTTCTTACTTTACTTATTCACTTTTCTAAATACTTATTACTTCTCAAGCATACTCCTTTAAACTGATATTCTATCTTCTTTTCTTACTTTACTTATTCACTTTTCTTAATACTTATTACTTCTCAAAGCATACTCCTTTAAACTGATATTCTATCTTCTTTTCAAACTTTACTTATTCACTTTTCTAAATACTTATTACTTCTCAAAGCATACTCCTTAAAACTGAAACTCTATCTTCTTTTCTTACTTTACTTCTTCACTTTTCTTAATACTTATTACTTCTCAAAGCATACTCCTTTAAACTGAAACTATATCTTCTTTTCTTACTTTACTTATTCACTTTTCTTAATACTTATTACTTCTCAAAGCATACTCCTTTAAACTGATATTCTATCTTCTTTTCTAACTTCACATCTTCACTTTTCTAATTACTTATTACTTCTCAAAGCATACTCCTTTAAACTTATATTCTTTCTTTCTTTCTTAACTTACTTATTCACTTTTCTAAATACTTATTACTTCTCAAAGCATACTCCTTAAAACTGAAACTATATCTTCTTTTCTTACTTTACTTCATCACTTTTCTAAATACTTATTACTTCTCAAAGCATACTCCTTAAAACTGAAACTCTATCTTCTTTTCTTACTTTACTTATTCACTTTTCTAAATACTTATTACTTCTCAAAGCATACTCCTTTAAACTGAAACTATATCTTCTTTTCTTACTTTACTTATTCACTTTTCTTAATACTTATTACTTCTCAAAGCATACTCCTTAAAACTGAAATTCTATCTTTTTTTCTTACTTTACTTATTCACTTTTCTAAATACTAATTACTTCTCAAAGAATACTCCTTAAAACTGAAACTATATCTTCTTTTCTTACTTTACTTCATCACTTTTCTAAATACTTATTACTTCTCAAAGCATACTCCTTTAAACTGAAACTATATCTTCTTTTCTTACTTTACTTATTCACTTTTCTAAATACTTATTACTTCTCAAAGCATACTCCTTAAAACTGATATTCTATCTTTTTTTCTTACTTTACTTATTCACTTTTCTTAATACTTATTACTTCTCAAAGCATACTCCTTTAAACTGAAATTCTATCTTCTTTTCTTACTTTACTTATTCACTTTTCTAAATACTTATTACTTCTCAAGCATACTCCTTTAAACTGATATTCTATCTTCTTTTCTTACTTTACTTATTCACTTTTCTTAATACTTATTACTTCTCAAAGCATACTCCTTTAAACTGATATTCTATCTTCTTTTCAAACTTTACTTATTCACTTTTCTAATTACTTATTACTTCTCAAAGCATACTCCTTAAAACTGAAACTCTATCTTATTTTCTTACTTTACTTATTCACTTTTCTAAATACTTATTACTTACTCAAGCATACTCCTTTAAACTGAAACTCTATCTTATTTTCTTACTTTACTTATTCACTTTTCTAAATACTTATTACTTCTCAAAGCATACTCCTTTAAACTGAAACTATATCTTGCTTTTTTACTTCACATCTTCACTTTTCTAATTACTTATTACTTCTCAAAGCATACTCCTTAAAACTGAAACTATATCTTCTTTTCTTACTTTACTTATTCACTTTTCTAAATACTTATTACTTACTCAAGCATACTCCTTTAAACTGAAACTCTATCTTATTTTCTTACTTTACTTATTCACTTTTCTAAATACTTATTACTTCTCAAAGCATACTCCTTTAAACTGAAACTCTATCTTCTTTTCTTACTTTACTTATTCACTTTTCTAAATACTTATTACTTCTCAAAGCATACTCCTTAAAACTGATATTCTATCTTCTTTTCTTACTTTACTTCTTCACTTTTCTTAATACTTATTACTTCTCAAAGCATACTCCTTTAAACTGAAATTCTATCTTCTTTTCTTACTTTACTTATTCACTTTTCTAAATACTTATTACTTACTCAAGCATACTCCTTTAAACTGATATTCTATCTTCTTTTCTTACTTTACTTATTCACTTTTCTAAATACTTATTACTTCTCAAAGCATACTCCTTTAAACTGATATTCTATCTTCTTTTCAAACTTTACTTATTCACTTTTCTAAATACTTATTACTTCTCAAAACATACTCCTTAAAACTGAAACTCTATCTTCTTTTCTTACTTTACTTCTTCACTTTTCTTAATACTTATTACTTCTCAAAGCATACTCCTTTAAACTGAAACTATATCTTCTTTTCTTACTTTACTTATTCACTTTTCTTAATACTTATTACTTCTCAAAGCATACTCCTTTAAACTGATATTCTATCTTCTTTTCTAACTTCACATCTTCACTTTTCTAATTACTTATTACTTCTCAAAGCATACTCCTTTAAACTTATATTCTTTCTTTCTTTCTTAACTTACTTATTCACTTTTCTAAATTCTTATTACTTACTCAAGCATACTCCTTTAAACTGAAACTCTATCTTCTTTTCTTACTTTACTTATTCACTTTTCTAAATACTTATTACTTCTCAAAGCATACTTCTTAAAACTGAAACTATATCTTCTTTTCTTACTTTACTTCATCACTTTTCTAAATACTTATTACTTCTCAAAGCATACTCCTTTAAACTGAAACTATATCTTTTTTTCTTACTTTACTTATTCACTTTTCTAAATACTTATTACTTCTCAAAGCATACTCCTTAAAACTGATATTCTATCTTTTTTTCTTACTTTACTTATTCACTTTTCTAAATACTTATTACTTCTCAAAGCATACTCCTTAAAACTGAAACTATATCTTCTTTTCTTACTTTACTTCATCACTTTTCTAAATACTTATTACTTCTCAAAGCATACTCCTTTAAACTGAAACTATATCTTTTTTTCTTACTTTACTTATTCACTTTTCTAAATACTTATTACTTCTCAAAGCATACTCCTTAAAACTGAAATTCTATCTTTTTTTCTTACTTTACTTATTCACTTTTCTAAATACTTATTACTTCTCAAAGCATACTCCTTAAAACTGAAACTATATCTTCTTTTCTTACTTTACTTATTCACTTTTCTAAATACTTATTACTTCTTAAAGCATACTCCTTTAAACTTATATTCTTTCTTCTTTTCTTACTTTACTTATTCACTTTTCTAAATACTTATTACTTCTCAAAGCATACTCCTTTAAACTGATATTCTATCTTCTTTTCTTACTTTACTTCTTCACTTTTCTAAATACTTATTACTTCTCAAAGCATACTCCTTAAAACTTATATTCTTTCTTCTTTTCTTACTTTACTTCATCACTTTTCCAAATACTTATTACTTCTCAAAGCATACTCCTTAAAACTGAAACTCTATCTTCTTTTCTTACTTTACTTATTCACTTTTCTAAATACTTATTACTTCTCAAAGCATACTCCTTTAAACTGAAACTCTATCTTCTTTTCTTACTTTACTTCTTCACTTTTCTAAATACTTATTACTTCTCAAAGCATACTCCTTAAAACTGAAACTCTATCTTTTTTTCTTACTTTGCTTCATCACTTTTCTAAATACTTATTACTTCTCAAAGCATACTCCTTTAAACTGAAACTCTATCTTCTTTTCTTACTTTACTTATTCACTTTTCTAAATACTTATTACTTCTCAAAGCATACTTCTTAAAACTGAAACTATATCTTCTTTTCTTACTTTACTTCATCACTTTTCTAAATACTTATTACTTCTCAAAGCATACTCCTTTAAACTGAAACTATATCTTCTTTTCTTACTTTACTTATTCACTTTTCTAAATACTTATTACTTCTCAAAGCATACTCCTTTAAACTGATATTCTATCTTCTTTTCTTACTTTACTTATTCACTTTTCTTAATACTTATTACTTCTCAAATCATACTCCTTTAAACTGAAACTATATCTTCTTTTCTTACTTTACTTCTTCACTTTTCTAAATACTTATTACTTCTCAAAGCATACTCCTTTAAACTGAAACTATATCTTCTTTTCTTACTTTACTTCTTCACTTTTCTAAATACTTATTACTTCTCAAAGCATACTCCTTAAAACTGAAGCAATAACTTGCTTTTTTACTTCACATCTTCACTTTTCTAATTACTTATTACTTCTCAAAGCATACTCCTTTAAACTGAAACTCTATCTTCTTTTCTTACTTTACTTCTTCACTTTTCCAAATACTTATTACTTCTCAAAGCATACTCCTTAAAACTGAAAATCTATCTTCTTTTCTTACTTTACTTATTCACTTTTCTAAATACTTATTACTTCTCAAAGCATACTCCTTAAAACTGAAGCAATATCTTGCTTTTTTACTTTACTTCTTCACTTTTCTAAATACTTATTACTTCTCAAAGCATACTCCTTTAAACTGATATTCTATCTTCTTTTCTTACTTTACTTATTCACTTTTCTTAATACTTATTACTTCTCAAATCATACTCCTTTAAACTGAAACTATATCTTCTTTTCTTACTTTACTTCTTCACTTTTCTAAATACTTATTACTTACTCAAGCATACTCCTTTAAACTGAAACTATATCTTCTTTTCTTACTTTACTTATTCACTTTTCTAAATACTTATTACTTCTCAAAACATACTCCTTTAAACTTATATTCTATCTTCTTTTCTTACTTTACTTCTTCACTTTTCCAAATACTTATTACTTCTCAAAGCATACTCCTTAAAACTGAAAATCTATCTTCTTTTCTTACTTTACTTATTCACTTTTCTAAATACTTATTACTTCTCAAAGCATACTCCTTAAAACTGAAGCAATATCTTGCTTTTTTACTTTACTTCTTCACTTTTCTAAATACTTATTACTTCTCAAAGCATACTCCTTTAAACTGAAACTCTATCTTCTTTTCTTACTTTACTTATTCACTTTTCTAAATACTTATTACTTCTCAAAGCATACTCCTTAAAACTGATATTCTATCTTCTTTTCTTACTTTACTTCTTCACTTTTCTTAATACTTATTACTTCTCAAAGCATACTCCTTTAAATTGAAACTCTATCTTCTTTTCTTACTTTACTTATTCACTTTTCTAAATACTTATTACTTCTCAAAGCATACTCCTTTAAACTGAAACTATATCTTTTTTTCTTACTTTACTTATTCACTTTTCTAAATACTTATTACTTCTCAAAGCATACTCCTTAAAACTGAAACTATATCTTCTTTTCTTACTTTACTTCTTCACTTTTCTAAATACTTATTACTTACTCAAGCATACTCCTTAAAACTGAAACTATATCTTCTTTTCTTACTTTACTTATTCACTTTTCTAAATTCTTATTACTTCTCAAGCATACTCCTTTAAACTGAAATTCTATCTTCTTTTCTTACTTTACTTCATCACTTTTCCAAATACTTATTACTTCTCAAAGCATACTCCTTTAAACTGAAACTCTATCTTCTTTTCTTACTTTACTTCTTCACTTTTCCAAATACTTATTACTTCTCAAAGCATACTCCTTAAAACTGAAACTATATCTTTTTTTCTTACTTTACTTCTTCACTTTTCTAAATACTTATTACTTACTCAAGCATACTCCTTAAAACTGAAACTCTATCTTCTTTTCTTACTTTACTTATTCACTTTTCTAAATACTTATTACTTCTCAAAACATACTCCTTTAAACTTATATTCTTTCTTCTTTTCTAACTTTACTTCTTCACTTTTCTAAATACTTATTACTTCTCAAAGCATACTCCTTAAAACTGAAATTCTATCTTCTTTTCTTACTTTACTTATTCACTTTTCTAAATACTTAGTACTTCTCAAAGCATACTCCTTTAAACTGAAACTCTATCTTTCTTTCTTAACTTACCTATTCACTTTTCTAAATACTTATTACTTCTCAAAGCATACTCCTTTAAACTGATATTCTATCTTCTTTTCTTACTTTACTTATTCACTTTTCTAAATACTTATTACTTCTCAAAGCATACTCCTTTAAACTGAAACTATATCTTCTTTTCTTACTTTACTTCATCACTTTTCCAAATACTTATTACTTCTCAAAGCATACTCCTTTAAACTGAAACTATATCTTCTTTTCTTACTTTACTTATTCACTTTTCTAAATACTTATTACTTCTCAAAGCATACTCCTTAAAACTGATATTCTATCTTCTTTTCTTACTTCACATCTTCACTTTTCTAATTACTTATTACTTCTCAAAGCATATTTCTTAAAACTGAAGCAATAACTTGCTTTTTTACTTCACATCTTCACTTTTCTAAATTCTTAGTACTTCTCAAGCATACTCCTTTAAACTGAAACTCTATCTTTCTTTCTTAACTTACTTATTCACTTTTCTAAATACTTATTACTTCTCAAAGCATACTCCTTAAAACTTATATTCTTTCTTCTTTTCTAACTTTACTTCATCACTTTTCCAAATACTTATTACTTCTCAAAGCATACTCCTTAAAACGTAAACTCCACCTTCTTTTCTTACTTTACTTCTTCACTTTTCTAAATACTTATTACTTCTCAAGCATACTCCTTAAAACTGAAACTCTATCTTCTTTTCTTACTTTACTTATTCACTTTTCTAAATACTTATTACTTCTTAAAGCATACTCCTTTAAACTTATATTCTTTCTTCTTTTCTTACTTTACTTATTCACTTTTCTAAATACTTATTACTTCTCAAAGCATACTCCTTTAAACTGATATTCTATCTTCTTTTCTTACTTTACTTCTTCACTTTTCTAAATACTTATTACTTCTCAAAGCATACTCCTTTAAACTGAAACTATATCTTCTTTTCTTACTTTACTTATTCACTTTTCTAAATACTTATTACTTCTTAAAGCATACTCCTTTAAACTGAAACTATATCTTCTTTTCTTACTTTACTTATTCACTTTTCTTAATACTTATTACTTCTTAAAGCATACTCCTTTAAACTGAAACTATATCTTCTTTTCTTACTTTACTTATTCACTTTTCTTAATACTTATTACTTCTTAAAGCATACTCCTTTAAACTGAAACTATATCTTCTTTTCTTACTTTACTTCTTCACTTTTCTAAATACTTATTACTTCTCAAAGCATACTCCTTTAAACTGAAACTCTATCTTCTTTTCTTACTTTACTTATTCACTTTTCTAAATACTTATTACTTCTCAAAGCATACTCCTTTAAACTGATATTCTATCTTCTTTTCTTACTTTACTTATTCACTTTTCTTAATACTTATTACTTCTCAAAGCATACTCCTTTAAACTGATATTCTATCTTCTTTTCTTACTTTACTTCTTCACTTTTCTAAATACTTATTACTTCTCAAAGCATACTCCTTTAAACTGAAACTCTATCTTCTTTTCTTACTTTACTTATTCACTTTTCTAAATACTTATTACTTCTCAAAGCATACTCCTTTAAACTGATATTCTATCTTCTTTTCTTACTTTACTTCTTCACTTTTCCAAATACTTATTACTTCTCAAAGCATACTCCTTAAAACTGAAAATCTATCTTCTTTTCTTACTTTACTTATTCACTTTTCTAAATACTTATTACTTCTCAAAGCATACTCCTTTAAATTGAAACTATATCTTCTTTTCTTACTTTACTTATTCACTTTTCTTAATACTTATTACTTCTCAAAGCATACTCCTTTAAACTGAAACTATATCTTCTTTTCTTACTTTACTTATTCACTTTTCTAAATACTTATTACTTCTCAAAGCATACTCCTTTAAACTGAAACTCTATCTTCTTTTCTTACTTTACTTATTCACTTTTCTAAATACTTATTACTTCTTAAAGCATACTCCTTAAAACTTATATTCTATCTTCTTTTCTTACTTTACTTATTCACTTTTCTAAATACTTATTACTTCTCAAAGCATACTCCTTTAAACTGAAACTATATCTTCTTTTCTTACTTTACTTATTCACTTTTCTAAATACTTATTACTTCTCAAAGCATACTCCTTTAAACTGA
>CAMPDV010002539.1:0-66451 GCA_946699065.1 Loxodes magnus | reverse complement strand
TAGAAGGTGTAAAGTTTCTAAGTGAGTTAGATTATAGAAAGAAACTAATCTAATCATATCATCTTCTTTCAGTTCTTCCATCTTATTTTAAAATTCCCAAACCTAAGACTGAAAGAAAATTATATACCATAATACGTTAGCTTAGTGTAATAAAAACTGACTATCTCCTAACTAGTTTTTTCCTCCATATTATAACCTTCTATAATCAATTGTATTTTAATAGAAAAATATTCTTAATTTCTAATAAAAGCTAATAGCTATATTTTTAACTATAGAAAGTTAAAATACACTTAAATTTAGTAAAAAACCTTGCTAATTAGAATAAAAATTATGATCATAATATAAATAACTGGAAATATTAGTAAGCTAAATGTATAATTTCAAAGTAGCTAATTGTAGAATTATAAGACAATTAAATGCTTCAAAGAGTATTATAATCATATTTATTTATAAATTAAAACTTAATAGATATGAAGATTTTTATTTGACTGCATATGTAGATAAAAAGATAAACTTAATAGAGTTAGCAAGTGACAAAATAATATTTTTATTGGGATTTTAAGAATATAATTAAGCTTAATAAATATAAATATAAATATAAATATAAAAAATAAAAGCTTAGAGAGCAACATTTTAAAATTATATTTAATTCAAAGCATCAATACCAGGATTGTATAACTTTAGTTTGAAAATTAAGGATAAATTCTACATTACTAGTTTAAAAAAAATAAAAAAAAGCAATCTTAGAAATATTCTTGATTATTTATGTTATTTTTTGGAGATTATTAAATTAGGCTAAATAATTTTATTTAGTTAATTAATAAATAGGCATTTTTTTAATTTAGCTCTTTGCTATTTAAAAATTTAATATTTTTTAAACTTCTTAATTTTTTTCCTCTGTATTTATCTTATAATTTTTAAATTTAAATAGAATAGATGTTATATTAATATTTAATTCTTGATATTAGGTTCTCTATAGCATTTATATATGTTTTTAATTATTATAATTAGCTCAAAAATAGCTTTTTTATCTTGTAAATAAGATAAGTGGAGAACATGAAAATTTAATCAATATTGGACCAAATTAAGTTACTTGCAACTTAGTTTTTTAGGTTTCTAAATTTCTTCTTCTAAACTTATCTGTTTGATATGAAGAAATTTCTACTTATAATGTCTTATAATTTAAATTAAAACTGATATATGATGAAGAAACATAACATCACTATCAATAAGCTTTCATATCTTAAGAAAAGCAAAATTATACTATAAATCATTATTTTCTACTTTGCATACCTAAATGATTGAAAATATGATAACATGATGAGATAACTATTAACTTAAATTACTCAAGTTATATCATAAATATAGAGTTATAATTTACTGTTTGTCTAATAGCATTCTTGAAGTAACTAAACAGTAAATTGAATTAAAAATTTATTTTAGACAATTAACTATTTAGATAGGACACTTAAATCAACTTTTATATGATCAAAGCCTTTAAATCCTTAGTTATGTAAAATAATCTTGCTTATGGTTCTGTGATAGAAGTTTAAAATATTTAATATTAGTGCCAATGTAATAAAAACACAAATCATAAAAGAAATTACTTTAGTTAAAAAGTTTAAATAAACTATCCATCTAGTAATTAGAAAAGCAATCCTTAATATGTAAATTTGTTCCTTTTTATTTTTTAAATATTTGTTTCAAAATGCTTAGATTTAGAAAGGAAGATTGAGATTTCTCAAAATAGTAAAAAGTAAAATTTACTAAAATGAAAACTTTAAAGGAAAAAGGGAGTTGCAAAAATCTAAGAATATCTCATTAATAATTTGCTCTAATAAAACCTATTTATAAGTTTAATAAATTCATTTTCTATCTAAACTTTATAACTTAAGAAGAAAAGTAACTATAAAATTTAATTCATAAATGATACAATAAAAAAACTAATTAATGAAAGCACTTTCATAATAGTAGAAGTAGTGTAAACTATAAATATTTAATGGAGACATAAAATAATATGTTTATATGAAAAAGTTAAATTTAAGATATTTACCTCTTAATATCATTTTAGCTTATTATAAATTATTTTAAGCCTAGTTTTTATTTACATTTAAATAGAATAATTAGCAACTTAACTAAAGGAATTCTTTATTCTTTAATAAATTTGCAAAAATTTTTTAAAATTATAGTAATTTCAGAAAGTTAGTTTTTGGTTTAGAATTAAAAAAGGATATTTAAAAATGAAATTTTTCCTATTTTATACTATTTCTTATATCCATATATATAACCAAATATATATAAGCTAATATTTTTTCTGCCATCAGAATTTTACTAGATCATTCTCTTCTTAAAAATTATGATTAAATTTTGTTTCTAGTTTGGCGGTAAAATTATTTAAGATCTTATCCAGAAAACTTTAGATTTTATATAATAATATTTATATAGTTAAACTTAAGCTTTATTCTAATGTAAAGAGTTTCTAA
This sequence comes from Loxodes magnus, assembly GCA_946699065.1. Taxonomy (NCBI): domain Eukaryota; phylum Ciliophora; class Karyorelictea; order Loxodida; family Loxodidae; genus Loxodes; species Loxodes magnus. The sequence goes on along the minus strand of CAMPDV010002539.1, from coordinate 63,968 downwards.
GTTAACTGTATACTAAATAAATAAGTTTATATATTTGATAAGCAATATAATAGGATCTTAATAGTTATATAAATACTTTTAATTTTAAACTAAGCAAATAAATAAAAAAACAATGTGAGTAAGTTTAATATGAAATGATAGTAATTTTTTTAAATTATAACAATTTTGGTATTAAAGGGTTTAGATTTAATATGAATAGAGAATTAGTTAATATTTTTTTAAACTAGTAATGTAGAATTTATCCTTAGTTTTCAAAACTAAAGTTATACAATCCTGCTATTAATGCTTTGAACTAAATATAATTTTAAAAATATTAATCTTAAGCTTTTATTTTTTATATTTATTAAGCTTAATATATTCTTAAAATCCAATAAAATATTATTTTGTCACTTGCTAACTCTATTAAGTTTATCTTTTTATCTACATATGCAGTCAAATAAAAATCTTCATATCTATTAAGTTTAATTTATAAAATAAATATGATTATAATACTCTTTGAAGCATTTAATTGTCTTATAATTCTACAATTAGCTACTTTGAAATTATACATTTAGCTTACTAATATTCCAGTTATTTATATTATGATACATAATTTTTATTCTAATTAGCAAGGTTTTTACTAAGTTTTAAGTGTATTTTAACTTTCTATAGTTAAAAATATAGCTATTAGCTTTTATTAGAAATTAAGAATATTTTTCTATTAAAATACAATTGATTATAGAAGGTTATAATATGGAGGGAAAAAACTAGTTAGGAGATAGTCAGTTTTATTACACTAAGCTAACGTATTATGGTATATAATTTCTTTCAGTCTTAGGTTTGGGAATTTTAAAATAAGATGGAAGAACTGAAAGAAGATGATATGATTAGATTAGTTTCTTTCTATAATCTAACTCACTTAGAAACTTTACACCTTCTATATTTTATTTCTAAGTGAAACTTATTTCAATTGATTCCTAGTGAATAAAATCTAGAGTAAATAGTAGAGGCAATCAAGCATCATAAAAGTAAGGGATTGTAGTATACTATCTTTAGCAAAATTTAGTTAAGCAATGAGAGCATCTAAATAGAACTAAAAATGCTAGAATACTTACTAAGTCATAATAAATTGATAATAAAATTGTAATGAGAAGGTTAAGAATCTATTTGGAATATTTGAATAGAAAGAAAGGAAATTAAAAGTCCATAACTAACTTGAAGTAAACTAATCATTTATGGCTCAACAAATTTTTTAAAACGAAAACCACTAAGAAAAACAAAAATAAGGGTTTACTACTAAACTGTGATTAAACATACGTAAGATAAATTGGAAGAAAAACCTTTTAATACTCATGTAACTTAAAGTAAAGTTTTATTCTGAAAAAAGTTCAGCATGCAACAAATATTAGCGAAAAAGCTAGAATGAGGCATCAAAAGATTATAACTAAACAGTATAAAACATTTCAAATCAAATGAGAAGAAAAGTAAAATTAAGAATTAGAACTAAAAGTGATATTTTCCAGTATGCTTTAAAGATGAAAAGAAGAAGAAATAAAGAAAGCCGCCTTTTAAGTTTTTAACTTATTAGAAGAAAGTATTTTGAAAAGAAATAAGCAAAACCTATGAACTCTTTAATAACTAAATATTAATTAAAAGTTTAATAACTAAGTAATATTAATTAATAGCTCTTTCAACTTTTCTATTAATTATATTTAAATAAATAAACATTAATTATATACTTATTGGTTTTTATAAGAAAATTCAAGTTAAAGGAGACTAAGTTAAATATTTAAATATCTTAATGCTTATTAGTATTCAATAGTCACTATGTTTGTATACCCTTAAGTTTATTATCTAAGGTTGGTTATTAAGATTAAATGAAGGGAATAAGTATTTGCAAATTAGTTTTTAGCTTTAATTTTTCCATATTTTCTAAGAAAGCTATCATTTAAATAACAATTAGGAGACATAGATATAAAAATAAAAATAAGGATTATTCCTTTAAAGATTGATAAGCTATTAAGTTTTAAAAGTTAATATCTTATTTATTTAAAGAATCAAATATTTTTACTCTTTGTGCTTCTACTCTGTCACTTAGTTCTAAATAAAAGTATAATTAAACCCTAGCTCTTTATATCCTTTTGACATTAATTTTTTAGCTTTTCTTACTATGCTATTAAAAGGGAAAAATCAGGAAATAAATTCTATTAGTGATATGTGATTTTCTTTTTCCCTAATTTGAGAAATAAAGCTTAGCTTAGATAATGTAATATAAAACTTTCTAAGGAATGTCCTTTACTTGAAAGACTCAAAAGAGAGAGTTGATAATCTTTAAAAAGTATATTGGGTATATAAAGCAGATCAGATAGATCCTATAAATCAAATGAAGCAAAATTTAAATAAACTTTCACTAAAAATTACAAAAATTAAAGCAATAGAAACTTTCTTTTTCTCAGTCGAATAAAGAAGCGATAACAAAATGTTGGCTATCATAAAAAAATAAAGTATTAAAGATCGTTCTCCTACAATAATGAGAGATATTAGTATCAGATTAAATAAATTTGATGATTCTAACCCCATCATAAATTAATGAAGAATATAATTTAAAAATTTGGAGAATCATAATTTTTCGTAGACAAATAAAATGAAATAGAAGAGAAGGATTTATATTATGAGAACTTTCCTAAGATAAATAAATTTTTAAGACGAATAAAAAGAGCGAATAAGTCATAATTTTATACTTTAAGAATAAAAAAGGAAATTTTTTGAAAACCAATAAAGAAAAAGCTAAGAAAAAGGATTTCCATAGATTCAAAAGATTTTTATAAGCAACTAATTATTTTAATAGATTAAGAATAATAAATTAATAAAACCTAAAAATTGATGAAATATAAAATAATAAATTAAGATGCAACATATTCTACTCTTAATACACTATATAAGCTAACTTATGATTTTTCTTTAAGATGATAAAGATTATATTGCTTATAAAGAATAAAAAATATTCTTAATTGTTTTAAAAAATTAAGAGGGTAAATACAACTTTTATAAACTTTTGAGTTTAAGAAATTAAATTTTAGTATTTTGAAATATTTAAACAATGAGATTAAAACTTTTTCACATAGCTTTTTATTTATTATTAAATAAGTCTATTATGAATCTTAATTCGTATATCAAATTATTAATTATACTTATTTTTTACTAAATTTCATTTAAATTTAAATATATAAGATATTTATATTTAAGTATTTAAGAGTTAGATGCTTTAATTATAAGATCCGAGGTAGTATAGTGGCTAGTATTTCTGCCTGTCACGCAGACGACCCGGGTTCAATCCCCGGCCTCGGAGTTTTTTTTAATAGATTTCTAAGAACAACTAAATATTTTAAACTTGATTAAAGCAATTCTAAGTTAATTAATTTTGAAGCTAAACCTCTTAAAAATATTAAACTATTTAGATTTGTTTTACTATATGTTTACTAATATTCATTTTATTTAAATATCATCCAGTTTCTTTATTAATTTTTAATTTGACAACATTATTTTCTTATATTAAGATTTTATAAAGTTTATACTTATAAACCTATATTCCTATTTAAAAATCATTTCTTTATTTATTTTTTTATTTTTGATTATGTCATGCAAAGACTTAAAAAGATATACAGATTTTTAGATGTTTTAAAGCTAGAAAGTTATGAAGCAAATTAATTTTCTTATTCAAATAAAATAGATATGATAGTTAAACTTAATATAGTCCTCTTTAAGAGTGAAAATTAAAACTTAAAAGTAAAGCTTATAGCCTTTAATATTTTAACTTTTTCTAGTAGATAAATACTAAAATATTAAAATATTATTGTATATTGACTTAGGTTTTATATGAGAAATATTAGTACATTTCAGAAGCTACTTGAGAAGTTAGAAAATGTTTAATATTTTTTGAAAGCTTAAATTAAATTTTGTTAAATTATTTCATTTTCTATATTTTCTAATTTAGGTAAAATAAAAATTTTAAAATAATTAAAAGTAAAAAATAAATAATATTATTAGATATTTATGAGTTAAGCAGGTAGACAGAAACCAGAGTTAATTCCATGTTAAAAATAATTGAAAAACTATTAATAATTAATAGATCAAAAAAATTGAAGCCTTAGAAAAATAATTAAGTCTTAACTTTAATTAATTAATTTCAACTAAAAAAGTTTTATGACCGGAAACTCCTTTCTGATTGCACGACCTGACGCTCTCTTTTTATGGAATAACGGGGATATCCTGTTTTGCTCCAAGCACAGCTGCTAGGGAGCTCCATCGCTATGAGCAGCCAGGCTTCAAGCCCCTACCAAAAGCGGATAATCTCAAAGACAGCGTTCCCTTCAGAAAATGACTCTGACCAGGGACTTTCTCAGCGACAGGAAAGGAACCTTGTTCCTAGCCATAAAACCAGAAAGTGTTGTCACGAAGGTCATTCTCAGCTCCCACCATCTTTTCAATTATAAGTCTTAACTTTTAAATTAATAGATAATATTTACTCAAAAGTAAACACATAAAAGAACTATTTAAAATTCTTTAAAGGACTATATCAATAAAAATTAGTAGTCATGAGCTTTAATAAATTGTATAATTTACTATTTATGAAAAGTGGTGAAATATAGTTAAAAAATCTCAAAGAAAACTAATAATCAAATTAAATAACTATTTTAATATCTCTGAAATTTTTGCCAAACTTGCATATTTTAAGTTTATAATAAGCAACATTTTCAAAGTTCATTTTCACAAAAAAATGTTTTAACTCATAATAATTAACATCTAATAAGTGAAGAATATTTCAATCTAATTTCAATCTAAATATTACTTATAGTTACTATTAATTTTGTCTTATTTCATAATATAAATTATTAAAGCGATATCTTTCTAGTATGAAGATAAAGCTTAAGAAATATAATTATATAAGTAGGTCTAAGTTTCTAGTAGGATTATCAATTTTAATGCTAACAAGGAGATTTAATGAAGGTACTATTTTAATTTAGGATATTTTGTATAATTTTAAAATTTTAATAAAAGTAGATGAAGAAACAAAAGTTTGGTATCTCTTTTAGAAGAAAATATTAAAGCTTTTAGAATTATTAATGCAAATTATCTTTTCTAAGTTAGATTTTTTTAATTAAATTATCATTTTTTTAGTGAAATTATCATTAACTATCTCTAAAGATTCTATTTAATTTTAAATCAAAAATTTAAGCTTTTATTTTGTTTATTTGCAAATAAGGAAAATTTTCCATTCAATTATAAAGACCAAATATATAAAGCATGAGATTTAAAATGTAGAATACTAGTAAAATTAAAAAAATATTTACCAAAAATCAAATTTCAACTCAGTTTTACAACTACAAAGTCTTCTTAAATTCGTTATATTGATTATATAAATGAAAAAGTTTAGAAAAGTCTTAATCTTATGCTAAAAATAAATAAAAACCTTAGGTTTTCATATCCATTTAGTGTTTATTTAATAATTGTATAAAAAATCTGAATAAATACTAGGAAAATTTAGTTTTAATAACGATTGTATCTAGTGCTATAATAATGATAATATAATTCTAAGAGTTATTAAGATATAAGTACTTAAATGTCTAATATCATTATAGTTATTTAATCTATTTTGATTAATGTTTAAGAATAATAGTTATATTATATATGAAGTTAAAAAACTGGAAGTTTAATCTTTAGCTACTGTTCAATTTTTTAAAATTTCGGTGAATTAATTTTGGAAATTTAAGCTACTTAAATGAACTAGGAAATTAGAACATTTTAAAGAAGGAAAAATTATTTAATATATCTTACTAAGAGATAGTTCTGCAGCTTCGCATTAACATTTAATATATAAAAGCTAAGCTCTTAGATAGTTAGCTCTTGTTATAAGGTTTCTATATTTGAGTGCTTTAAGAATTGATAAAATTTAGAACTATAAATTTAATTTTAATTCCATTTGCTCAGTAAAATAGCAAAAAAATCCAGATAAAATCAAAATTTCTAATTATCTTAATTTTAGTTTTATAAAGTATTAGCTAGAATTCCTAATAAAGGATAAAGCTTATTAAATAACATTTTCTAATTTATCTGAAATTTACAAGGAATCAGAAAAAGAATTAGTTCATTAGCATCAAACAGAATATCTAGTACTTATATAGAATAAAGTAATTAGTTTTCTCCTTGTTTCTTAGATTTTTTAAAATAAAGTAAACATTTTCTAAAAAGAAAAAAAGTTTAAATCATAGAATAAAAATAGATAGAAGATAATAAAATTGTGGCAACATATTAAGAAGCTAGATGCTTTAAACATATAATCATTAATTTTATTTCTGTTTCGCAAAAAAAATTAAGCTTCAATTGAAGTATTTTCATATCTTCACTCTAACTATTATAATTTTTTAATTATCTCAAAATTGCAGATTATAAAAGTCTGAAAGGCCTTCAAAGGCATTAAAAAGTTATCTTCCCGAATATTTCTAAATGTACCTAGTGAAAGTTATTAGATTAAAATATCAAAATAGAATTTAAATAGAAACTAGATTATTTATGCTTTTGAAATAAATAAAGTAGCCTATCCCTTAGCATTTTAATTTAGTAAAAGTTAAGAGTTCCTTTTATTTATTAATCTCATATTTTTTCATATTATAATAAAAATGTAAAAGAGTTATGCTTAAATAAGAAACTTTGAAAATTTTTCTGACTTGAATGATATTTTCTTTAAGTAAAAAACTAGGAAAGAGAATTTAATTAGTTAGACATTAGATAATAGTTTAAGAAAGGTATAGAATAATATTCAGATTAAAACATATCAAACAAATTCTGTTGCTCCTATTAATATTAATGAAATGGCCACCTAAAATATTCAAAATTAAGTGATTATCTAGCAATTTTGTCCTGAAAATTTGAATGGAAATTTCGAAGAAAAGGATGTCTTACCATTTAAAGAGAACATTCAGAGCATTAGTCATTATATACCTAAAGATACAGTAGAAAAATAAATGAGTTAGTAACAATTAAAAAAAGAAGAAAAACAAGAAGAGTTGACGCAAATTGCTCAAGATGTTTCTGATCTATATGAGATGTAAATAGAATTTTTCTGTGAGATTTGTTAAAAGTAATATAAGAATAAAAAAACTTATAACTCTCATGTCTAAACTAAACACAATGAGACTAAACCATTTTAATGCAACTTTTGTTAAAAAAGTTTCAAAAGACCAGATTATTTATAGAAGCACAAATAATCACATAATGAAGATAAAGAAATTACTTGTAACGAGTGTGATCAAAAGTTCAAATCCAAGATCACCCATGAAAAACATGTTAAAACAGTTCACGCAAAAATTGTATGTGGAACTTGCAAATGCTGCAACAAAGGATTCACTCGTATGGATTATTTAAAGAAGCATTTGCAAAGAGGATAATAAAACTATAAATGTATACATCAAGGATGTGCAAAAAGATTTTCAAGTAAGCAATCGATGGAAAGACACAATGCAGCAAAGCACTAAGGTTGACATCTAAATTTTTATTTTCGTATATAAAGACCCTTAAATATAAGCATATAATAAGTCTTATATTTAGTCTTAAAATAATAAATATTTATTAAAAAGAACCTAATTTTAATTAAGATAAAAAGTGTATTAAAGATATAGAAGAGGACTTTCTATGAAACTTATGTTTATTAATTATATTCACTTATTAAACTTCAAAAACGCTTATTTAAAATATTAAGCTAAACTTATAACTAAGGATGGAAATAAAAAAATTAACAATATAAATCAAAAATTCCTCTCATAAATATAAGTAAAAAGATGAAGATTCTTTATTTTTTAAGATAATAAATTTATTAAATAGTGCAATCTATAAAATCTTATTAATATATCTTAAGCATTAAATAGTTTATCAGTAATAAAATTTTCTATGAAGGGAATTTAAAGCAAGTCTAGATCATATTACTATCTCTTTTCAAAATCAAATTAAAAGTTTATATTATAAAACTATAAATACTATCTAGATAAATTAAGTTTTTTGCTTATTATCTTTTAAAGTTTAGGTTGAGTTTTATATTAAAATGAATTTCATTTTAAACTAATTTTAAATATTCTTCCTTTGGAACATTTTGAAAATAAAAAATAAAATTTATTCTTTCTTTTGAATGAGTTAAAGAAATTTAATAGCAAAAAAGGAAAAAATGAAGAGTTAGTCTTAGATAAAAGTTTTAATTATTTTAATAAAACGATGATTTGATTGATTATAATAAAAGAAACTAAAGAACTTATATAAGATAATCAAGGAATTTTAGCAGGGTAACTTTCAGAATTCTTTTACTAGATATAACTTTTGAAATATTCAAGTAATTCTTATCTTCTTCTAAAAGCTTTAAGATTAGTAAATTATCTAAGAAAATAATTATTCATGCAAGGCTTTTATTATAAAAAACTCAAATAAATCAAATTTATATAGCCAAATATTTATAAGATACTAAAAGATTGCCTTTAGAAGATTCTTTTAATTAATCTAAAATCTTAATTTTTCAGATGATATTCTTAGATAAAATTTATTAATCATTTTTTTTATTTATAAATATTCCTCTCAATTTATTATATTTCCATAAATATAGAGAATCGGCTTATATATTATTTTAAAATAAAAATATCATTGAATGCTTTTTTATTATTATATCATTTTTTTAAAATCGCCATAGTTGTTTGAAGGTGTACAACAAGGTCATCTTCATCAGAGGTTGGGGAAGTTAAGTACCCATAATCGACTTTATGTCTTCCTCTGCTTTGGTTTGGTCTCGAGACATAAGATTCTTAGACCTTCGACACTGGCTTGGCTTGGCTTCGTTTATTTTTAATTCTGGAACGAAAAAGAAATAATATTGCGAGCTTCATCAGAGGTGGGGAATTTAAGTACCCATAATTGACACATGTCGTCCTCTTCTTTGGTGATGCAATGAGACACAATCCTGCCATGTCCTTGGACCTCCAACAAGTAGAAAAGATTACGAGTATTCTTAAATTATATCAGTATTGAACATTTTTATCAGTACTGAATAATTATACCAGTATTGAACAAGGTCTACCAGTATCTGATAATTTTATCAGTAACAAACATTCTTGTCAGTATGAAACATTTTTTTTAAAGAGCTGCGCACCAACGAGAGTGCTACGCGCTCTATAATCAAATTTATTTATTTATTTATGAAAGAAAGAATAAATTAATAATTTTTAATCTAAAATAAGATTAATTATGCTTAAAGATTTATTAATTAAATATCAATATTATATTTTTTATTTAAGGATTACTAATAAGTAGCTTAAGAAGATTGCTCGTATTTTATTTTAATTTATAAAATAAAAAATTGTCTAACTTAATAAATTTAAAACTAATTTTAGAAACTTAATTTTCTTAATTTTAGCTTTTTCATAATCAAACATTTATGTCCTATCTAATTATTTTTTTATTTTATAACCTTCTTATAAAACTAATTTTTAAGAGTATAACTAAATTCTCAATTTAATTAACTTCATATATTTAAATTAATTGTTATATATAACAAGTTAAAATAAGGCTTCCTTATATGAGATTCTATCTCTAGCTTACTCAAGCTGTATATTGGAGTAGAAGGTACTAGATATTCAAGTAATAACATGGATGAACAAGTTTTTAGGCTAATTAAGCATAACTTGAAATAAAATCCACTGTTTTGGTGTTCGATTGAGTAAGTGGATATCTATTTAGCGAAAATTTTCTAAGTAAGGCAAGGAAATATAAAATGGCTAGCTTCAAGAAGGGTTTTTTTACCACCTCCTCAGAACAGGAGAGAAAACCAGAAGCAAATATTCTCACTACGTCTTCTTCAACTTAATGCTCTTCTTAATAAAAATAACCAGAACAACAAAATAAATTAGAAGAACTAATAAAAAATACTAAATCCTACAAATTTTAATAAAGCGGACTTCTTCCATCAAAGGAAAAGCAGGAACTGAGACAAAAATTCAGAACAAAAAAGTTGACAAAGCTCTCAACGCCTCCATTGAAAACTGAAAAAGAGACCACTCAACTGAATCGATAAAAATAATAACGAAGAAATAAAAAATAAACGAAGAAGGTAAAGTACGATAATTTAATATAGATCTTATTATCTTTGATTTAGACAACATTGAAATAGAACAAATGAACTCTGAATAGATGAAACAGCTGATTCATCTACTTATTAGAAACATAAAAAAACTCGAAGAGGAATTAAAACTCCCAGAAGGAAGAGATGTTTACAATAAGTCAGGATCTGATAAATCATGAAGATGATGACGAAGTCCATATGGTAGACCGAAGAGCTAAAGTCGGAGTCTATGAGTCAATTTAAAATTTAGAGAATGATATCTGAGTAATGCAAGAGCAAGACGAGAAAAATTGAGTAAAATTAGATTCCAGACTTTATTTAATAGAAGAAAACCTGTAGAAGCCTTCTTAAGGAATTCCAATGGAAATAGAGAAACAAGAAAAGATATTTCCTAGATCAAGGAAAAGATGTTACATTTACAACAGCACTTGATATCTATGGCGAAAATGTCCCCAATAGAAAAGAATAAGAATGAATATTTGGAGTAATATTAACTATTAGCAACTGAAATGGCGAGTGATGGAATTCTTCCCATCGGGAAATGGGAAAATCTGGAAAAAAAAATTCTTAACTCAGACTATTAAAATGAGAGAAGTCCAGAAAAAAGAGCACAAGGAACGAACATGCAGGAAAAGAGATTTTATAAATTTAAAACTTCAAATAAGCCGGAAGGCGAACAGTTATTTTAATTATTTAATGATTTAAAGTAGGGCAAGGATAGAACTTTGGAAATACCTCTTATATTAATCTGGATGAAAAAATGGTAGTTAATGAAAAGGTGTAAAACTAAACACGATTAGAGACTTCTAGTATATAAAAGAAGCAATTAAATAAAGAAATAAAATATCCATTCTTTACTAAAATATTAAAAATGAAGATCGAAGCTTAGTTAATTTACGATTGTGAGATAAAAAGAAAACGTTAAAAAAAAACTTTTTATGACTAATCTAAAATTGGCTTTACTAGTTCTTATGAAAGAAGAATAATTAAGAAATCGAAAATATGGACTTGCATTCTCAGATTTAATCTGGTTCAAGTTTTTTTTAATATTTTAAAATATGCAAAACATTGAAGATCCCATTAAAGGAGGACTCGTTTTAATTTATTATTGAAATAATAAAAAGATTTATTTTAGTATTTCCTAATAGACATTTTCTTTAAGAAATTGATAAATTATATTTACTATTTTATTTAAAAAAACAACTTGCAGTAAAGAACAAAGAGATTAAAAAGACATTCAAAATCGAAAAAAAATGAAAATCTTAGTACAAAAATTAAAAATTTTCAAGAGAAAGAAAAGATTAGATAAAAAATTAGATAAATCTTCTTTGCAAATCTTTTGTGAGAATTATATTAAATTATATAGAAGAGAGCATTTTAAATATGGAATTACAATAAATAGTGATAGTTGCAAACGAAAAGGACGAATGTTTAATTTTGGAGATTCATGAAGAAAATAATATTTTAAATATCTTTTGCATGAACGTATTATTTCAGAAAAAGTAAAAAAATGTGAAACTTTTATATTTAAACTTTAAAAAAGAAAACCTATTGATGTATGAAACCACTTTAAACAACTATTATCACTTATAATTATTTTTTTTATAAAATTTTGTAAATTCTCGAAAATTACAAATATTTCTTCGTTATTTATTTAATTTTTTAATATATATTATTAAAATTGATAGAGTTTTATAATATCAAATTAGGTTTATAAACTATATAAATTTTAGTTTATAGATAATATATTTAATTATCATAAAGAAATTTAGAAATCTTCAGTAAATAAAGAAAACAATTAAGTTTTATAATTGATAAATTTATTTTATTACATATAACTAAATAAATAAATAAATTTGATTATAGAGCGCGTAGCACCTCGTTGGTACGCAGCTCTTTACATATCTCAATATATGTCAGTTTCTTCAAGTAAACCTTCAGGTAATAGAAATTCTTCTCTTATTAGTTCCATATCTTCATCATTTTCTTCTTCATTATCTCTTGTTCTGCTGTCTTCTATCTATCTACGTTTTATTGATTCTTTATTACAAGCGTCCATTATTTTTTCTTACATACTTTGCTAATTTTCGTTTCTAATTATTTTCTTCTTGATCAAGTTTTTATACACTCATAAAAATTATCCATTCCCTGTTCTATAATATTTTCCTATTTCTTTTTTTTGATTCAATTTTCTTTTCTATATATAATAAAAAATCTTATATAAGTTTATAATTTTATTTTTAGTAGCTTTTCTCTCATTCAATCTTCTACCAAAATCCATTGCTCAGTGTATAGTAAAATAAGTCTGTATCAAAGTCAAACTAATATACTTGCTTTTTATTTCTATTTGCAAAGTAAAACAATTTTAATTTCCTTAAAATGATTATCCATGCTTTATTATCTATTTTCTAAGTTTTTCGTATAAATTAATCCAGAATTTTTACTTTGTAAAAAGCAAGAATCACAACAATATTATTTGATAATTGACTTTTAAGAAGCAATCATTTGTTATTTATTAAATCATACATCTAAATTTTTTTTTATGAGTCGAAGCCTCCAATCACGAATATTTCGTTTAATATTCAATAAAGGCTCCAAAATATGATGCTGGATATATTATATTTTAAATTTATTTAAATGTTTGACTATTTTTATCAAAAACTTCACATTAATTAACGTAATCTGAGTAATATCCATAAATTATAAAAATATTCTGCAAGTGATTGTAAATAGTTCCATGATTATATCTACTAAACTTCATTTAAAAGTATCCTTATTTTTATTTTTAGTTATTTAAAAAACTAAACCTTTGCCATTTTACTCACTTCCAGATATTAATAAAACTTATTCTTCTATTTGCTCTATTTAAGTATTATCGAATCTTGTCTTTAAAATATCAGTTTAAAATGTTTTAATTTAAGTTTTTCTAAATTATAATCTTTCCTGGTTTTAGTGTAGTTTTTTATATATAATGCATTTTAAATTCCTTAATATCTACTTTTTTATTAATTTTCCACTATTTTATTCTGTCTACTATTTTACAATTAAGCTTCTTGTAAGATGTTTTAACTTGCTGATTATTTTTATTCTTATAAACTTTACAAAAATATCTTAAAATTTTGCTTGAAAAATTCTAAAAAATACTCTAATTTTTATATTTACTAGACTCCATGAAGCTCCACTTTCTCATAGAATTTTCAGTTAATTTCTTGCTCTTTACTGTCTTCAAATTCGGTTATATTTTTCTCTTCTATAAATATTCTAAAAATAATTTAAAGTATCTAATTTATTAGCTGGCTTTATCTTAAGAACTTAATAGCTTTTAAGAAGCAGAATCCTTAAATAGAGTTTAGTACATCAAACTAACAGCACTCCAAATGAAGTAGGCTCGAAGTTTATTAATCTTTTGAAGAATTTGTTTATTTTTTCCGTGCTGCATTTAAAGTTTCTGATATGTATCTTTTATTGCTTCCTTCTAATTTTATTGATTAATCTAGTCCTCAACTATTTATTTATCCTGCTATAAATTTATTGGGTGTATATTGGAGATTTACTTACAATTGGAGAAGGAACAAATAATTTATTAATTTGTTTCATATTAGTTATAAATACAGCTTTAGCATAGAGTATGAGAGCATGGGAATTTTAGAGGAATGTGTCTAAGAGCATCGAATGGATACTAGCAAGATGCACACTCCTGCCTTAGTGACATTTTAATATTAGGATAGTAGGATGCTAGAATAAATATGATTTATATAATTTAGAAATACGTGGATTTTGGAGAACTTATGCTAGCTATTTTATTTTAAAATTATATTATAAATAATTAATTAATCTTTGGATTCTTTTTCTAGATATAAATCCCAGAGTTAAAATTCCTTTTTGTAATTCCTAAAAAGAAAAAAAATCCTTATTCATATTTGCCTACATTCCTTTATTTTATTTAATATAAGGTTAAATTGTTAAATTAAAAAGACTTAAGTGTTTTCCTACTATTAGCAGCTTCATTGAAGTTTATTTTTTATATAGTAAATTTTCATAGATTAACAGAATATCTTTGAAAATACCACATTGTAATCTCATTTACCATCTTAGCATTGATTTCTTATTTTATAAATGCTTAAATTTTTAATTTCCTACTTTTAAAATAGATTAAGCTTCTAGAAACTATTATATAATTATTAGATGCTGCTAATGCTTCTAATTTACAATATAATTAATCTCCCTTTCTTAATTTAAATAATAAGCCTTTAGAAATTTCTTATCTATTAGATTTTATTTTAACGCTATCATTTATGTAGTTTTAATATGCTGCTAAATTTATTCTTTTGCTTAAAACTGCTTCTTATTTTAAATTTTTTTGTTTATATCTCTTGCAGCCTTTCTAATTTTTTTGTTTCCTATATTTGCTATCCTCCAGAAATAATTCAAATTGATTACTTTCTTAATTTAATATTTTTAAGTGAATATATAAAAGCATTATTCGCTTTAAATTTTCTGCTTTTATCCGAATCATGAACTGATTCTTATCACTCGAACCAAATAATCAATAAAATCTCCTTTTATTATATTTCATCAATCCGAAAAAATTTCCATTTATTATAATTTACCACAACAAGCATCCGATAAATAAAAGCAACCAAATAAAAAAGCAAAAGTTATATTTCTAAAGCTGAATATAAATCTCTAATTTAATATACTAGAGAATATTTAAATTAAGCATCCTAATATTAAATTAGCTTTAGAAACTATTTTACTATTATTTTCCCTTTTATCGCTCTTCATTATTTAAAAAATATCTATCTAGGCTGATTATTTTTCCTATTAAGAGTCTCTTTATTATTTACATAATTAGATGTGTAGTTATAAAAGCCAAAATATCTTAAATATTTATATACTTAGAATTTGGTAGAGATGCTAAGGATCTATTAATTTTTAATAAGAGATTGCATTTTAAAATTAATGATAGAGTTGAAGACTAAAATAAGATATCAAGCATTAATGTATAAAGCAGCTACTTAGTAATAAAATAGAAAAATAACAGTTTAGATGATTTATTCTAAATGATTAGGGGATAATAAAAGGCAGAGTTAATTGAAAGAATTAATAATCATATATAAAATAAAAATTATGCCTAGCTTTATTATTGATATTGATTATGAGAGCTTACAAATGGAATAACTAATAAGATATAAAATACATAGAAGAAACTTTTGATAACGAAAGATGCTTTGGTTTAGAAAAATAATGAATCACTATTGTAGTCGAAATTAAAAAAATTAAGAATTAAATAGAAACAGCAATTTAGTAGGTATAAGTAAAATAATTTTTTAACTTTATTAAAGAAGCCAAATAATTTGAGTAAAGCTTATTATTTAAATTATAAAATAACGCATCCAATTAAAAAAGAAACAATCTAAAATTATATTTGATAAATAATAAATATCCCTATTTAATTCTATCAAATAGCTATAATATTAGTCTTTATATTCGATAAGCCAAAGAAAAGAGATATAAAATATTTTATTATTTAAAAAAATTATATAAAAGATAGATTAAAAACTTAGTAATAAAAGAAAATTTATAAAATTAATGCCTTCAACTATTTTATTTCAAGAATGAAGATTAATAAATTTTAATTTTGTCTTGCTAATTTTTTATATTTTTGCTATTAAAGCATCGTTAGATTTTAAACTTGAAGTGCATTTTATTTGAAAACTAAAATAAAAAATAAAAGAAATAATTTTACCTTATATAAAGAATGTCAATTATTTAAAAAAAAACTTTAGAATACAAAAAATTTAAATTTCATATATAATTTATTAAAAGAAACATTAGTGACTACATAATCTATTTTTTCTTTCTGAAAAATTATTTTTAAAATTATTCTAAATGTTTTTCTTAAATTGCTCAAATTGTTAAAATTATCAATCATAAAACCATTTTTGTTCTATAGATAAAGGATATCTATTTTTTATATTTATTCATTTCATACTAGGCTTTAGCTTTAAGTATAATGAGAAACTTAAATTATTTCAATAAAAATTTAAAGCGTTTTTATTGGATTTTAATCATAACACTAGTTCTTTTTCTCTATTTTTATGAGTTTTTAAAAATATTTATATTTAAAAGTTCTTTTATATGTCTTAATATAGGTTTAGAAAGAATTAAAATTATATTTCTCAGAAGAAAATACTCAATTCTCTTATTTTCTTAAAAAGATCTTCAATTTATGTCTTAAAAAATGTCTTACAATCTATTTTTAATGATTTAGTTGCAAAATTAAAAGTTCTAGCTCTATTAATTGTTTTTTAATTAATTTCCTAAACTATTTAAAGTTTACCTTGGTCTTAAAATCTAATTATATTTCTTGCTTTTTATACTTATAAAGATATCTTTCTCTTTTGATTTAACTAGTAAGTATCTTTATATAGAAAATCTATCATTGTTTAAGCTTAATTCTTTTTTCTCTTTACAAGGTATATTTTTTTATTTTTATCCGTAAACTTTGTTTCAAAAATAGAAGTGTTTGTCTTAATTGATTATCCATTAAACTTAACTAAGAAAAATAAAGGTTTTGTATCTTGAAGATTAAATAAATAACATCTAATTTTATTTTAGTTTAAGTTTGAAAAAGCCAAAGTTAATGATTGTAGAATTAATATACCTATTATAAAAATAAAAAATGAATAAGCTTAAAATGAATATATCCTTATTTTTATTTCAAATCATGAATAAAATAATCAAAACGATGATAATTTCAAAGAAAAGAAATTAATAATTTTTTATGTTTTTTGATTTATTCATTACATCGAAAAATTAACTTTTGCTAAATCGAAAAAACTAAAATATTTCCTAATTTTTTGCAATAAAGATGATTATTCATTTAGATATATTTTAAGTTTTTCTTGTAAACTTTACATCTAAAATTTTTTTAGATATAGGATAAATAAACATTTGCTTTATTTTTAATTTTTAAGTATAGGTATTTAAAGTTTATGCTTTAATTTTGAATAATTAGTAAAAAAAATTTTAAAATCTGTCTAGTTATTTTAAAATCTCATGAGTCTTTTTGATTCTCTTCACAGGGGTATCTTCTAATTGGTTTAACTTATGAAGATAATTCTCTTTATCTCTACTTCTTTTCATCCTAGAAAAATACTGAAATATCATTTTCATTTCTTCTTTATTTTATTTTCTTTTCGATTATTTTGAAAGTTTTTCAACTATTTGGTTATAATTTTTTAATCCAGCACTCTATCTTTATTGCAAGTATTTATTTTATAGTAAACTCCTATCAGGATTAATTTTACCTTAAATAACTGGAGTATTTAAGGGCATAATTTTAGATGAATCCTAAGTATATTAATTATAGTTTAGTTTGTTGTCTTTATTTATGTTCCTCAAATTTCTTCTAATTTTAATATCCTTTTCTAATACTTATTGAGTGCTTCCATGCAAGCTAGTAATATATTTTTTATTTCCTTTCTTGCTACTCAAGTACTAAAATAAGTCTTAAACCTTCTCATTGTAGTTCTATTATTCCTTATTATAACTTAGCTAATATTCTAGCATTTTTAGTCCTATTTAAATATCCTCATTGCTTAACTAAACTTTGATATAATTAATATATTTGAATCCTTTGCTTAAATGTAGCCGGATTATTTCTATAGCTTCCTTTAAATCACTTCGGCTTGGTCTTTTCTCCAATGGGTTCCATTTAGATAGAATATAAAGAAGATGTAACGTTTCCTAGTGGTTTAACTCATAAGAAGCTATCATTTTAACTAAATCAACTTCATTCAGTACTTCCTACTTATCTTTACATAGCTAAACCTTCTACTAAAAGAAGTTATTTACGCTAATCTAGCGTAACTTAATTGCCAACTAACACCAAATTCATTTATTCTTTCATCTTATAAAATGCTGTAAATTCTCCTTTTCTAGAAAAGTCTAACTTAATTCTAATAAAAGCTATTGGCATCGTAAAATAAACTTTATTTAACTAAAAAAACTAAAATTTCAATAAAAACTAATAGACTTAGCTATGTATACCTTATATGAAAAATAGCTTTGATGATTTACTTGCTAAACACAGAGAAAAATTAGTAAAAAAGAATCAAAATGATAAAATAAAGAATTGATATAGATGAAATGATTATAGCATATCTAGAGCTTTACATTTGTATAAATTAGCTTTATACATAGTGAGAAAGTATTTGTATGAAAGAGCATATTAAAAATACAAGCTTTTATTTAGTTTAGAAGTTATAGAAAGTTTTTTTATCTAGCTGTAAAAACATTAAATAGCTTATTTTACAATTAAAAGAATGAATTTTGATAAAGATTCATATTCCTTCATTAAATAAATTAGTTAAAGTTATTTTTCATAAAGCATACCTTTTATATAGTCAAAAATAAGATTGCTTGCTAAAAGAAAAAAAATGATCTAAATAAGAAGTTTAGAAAACTAAGAAGCGAATTGTAAAATTCCTAAATGAATTTCCTATTATTTTATTTTAAAATTCCGCAGAATTAGATGCTTGCAAAAATAAAATTTAAATAGGATAAATTGTATTAAATTCTTAGTTATAAAATGTCAATAACAATACTTATTAATGCTAGTTTAAATTAAAAGTACTGTGTAATAGAAATGAGTTAATAAAAGAACGCAAATGGTTTATTTTGATGACTAAATTAAATACACAACTCAATTAAAATTCAGAAATATGAAAATTAAATTTAGTAATCTAAATTCGAAATTTATACTAAATTAATTAAATAAAGCAAATGAAATTAAATTGTTTCATATAAGTAAAGCATAATTAGCAAATGACAAGTTACTTTTTTACTTAGATTCTAATAATTACGCCTGAGAAATTAAAAAATGTTAAAAGTGATGTTTGATGCAAATGATTCAAACTAATTAAATAAAATAATTGAGCAACAAAATAATTAGAATTGTTTAAAAGATTATAATTTAAAAATAATACTTAGGCATAAAATAAACTATTGTAGATGCTTAACTAATTAAAATTTAATTTTTTCATTATGCTTTGATTATAGAGTCAATTATTAAATATATATATTTTCAGGAAATTATCTTAAATGAAGGAATAAAAAAACAATTACGATATACAAAAAAGACTTGCTGATTCTTGAATTAATTTTAAAGATACTTAAATGATAAATATTTGAATCTTTTTTAATTCAATTAAATAATGACTTCAATGATAAAATTTCTATTTGATTATTTTCAGAATGTAAATAAGAATAATTTTGATTAACTTTAATTTCTATAACTTTAAAATTTTTAAATTGATTTAAATTATTATTTCATCTCCATGATTGGTAATTTATTATAAGATCCTATTTTTTATATTATTTTATGCCATTCTAATCTTTAAATTTTATACCTTTATTTACTAAATTTCCTAAATATTTATTAAGCATTATGATTCTCAACGGAAGCTAGATAATTTTCCATGCTATAATTGAAAAAAGTTTTAAGCAGATTTAGATGTATAAAGATGTGAAAAAAGTTAAGAAATTATGTTTAGTAATTAACTTAAAAAAATTTGATTAATAAACTAAAATAATTCTTATATATTCAAACTCTTTTAGTGGCTAAAGTAGAAATTGTTCAGTTTATAAATATAAAGATTCATTATAAAAATTATCTTAAAGAAGCCACTTAAAAATTAAAAAATCTAGAATCAATATAAAAAATTAAAAGAATCAAATAAAACACAAGCAATATTTATAAAAAAAGTATTGGCAAAAATAAAGCTTAGGTTAAGTTATTAAATTCTTAAAATTATAATTAAGGTTTTATAAAAAGATTTTAGTTTGCTATGCTTAACTTAAAAAATAAAAGTAAGCTACTAGCAAAAAATTTAATTTTGTATAAGTTTGACAAAGAAATTCTTAAAAATATATAGCAAATTTAAATTTGCTCGACTTTTCTAAAAGTTTCATTGATGGTTATTAAATATGCTAATTTTTTTATTTTTGCAATCGAAAAAGTCTCTTACTTTTGCTGTATATAGATATTAGTTTTTTGTACTTAAAATAGAAATATCTTGCAAATTAAATTTTCTTTATAAATTTAGTGCAAAATTTTTCGTTCTAGTTTATTGATAAAAAGTGTGTAATACCATCTTTAGATTACATAAGACTTTATAGAAATTATTTAAAACAAAGCGAATCATAAACTTTAAAAACTGGTATTAGAATGGAAGAAGATAACTATAAAATAAATAAAAAGATTCTTTTGATATGCAATAGAATGAACTCTTTGGAAGCATATTAATACTGAACTATTAATTTGAGGAATTAGCAATTTAAATAAATATTAACTAAAAGATTTTGTGTTTGAAAATGTTATAATTAGCAATCCAAATTTTTATGGGATGAAGGTTTAAACTAAATATGAGTATTAATATGTAAAACATGACTTTGATAAGAATTTATAAAAAATCATAAAAGCAGTTTATGAAATCTCTTTTCGAATAACTCAACAAAAATTTAAAATAAATTATAAAGATTCAAATGATTTAAAAAATACATAACTTTGTTGTATTTTATCAACAAATTATGTGGTGAAAAAATTAAAATTTTTAATAGATTTATAAATTAAAATATATAAAAGAGATTATTATTTTTATAAAAAATACTATTAAAGAAATAATTAAAAAGTATTAAGAAATACTATAAAAAGAAATTTAAGTTATGCTTAATATTTTAATTGTTGTAGATTGAGATATTCTACAAGCTTTAAAAAAGTTAAAGGTATCAGAGTTTAGGAACAAAGATTTTTTGTTGAAGATAATTCACAAACTTGATTTAATGATAATTAAAGGTAATAAATAGCAAAGTCAAATTTTAAAAGTATTTACCTTATAAACAAATTTAAGGGTTGGTTTAAGATTTTGCACTTTTTATAATTTTTTTTTCATTTTCTTAACTCAATTAAAAGAAAAGATAAAAAGGTATAGAATTAAAAAAATTATGATATAAATGATAGATTCTTTAGACTAAAATTTAATTATTTCATAAAAATAATAATGGCTATGATCTCAAATATAAATTTCATTATTTATTTAAAAAAGTATTAGATATTTGAAACAACTGAGATAAATAGAACCAAATAGAAAAGCTTAAGAAGTTACATATTTTATCTGTGTAAAATAATTGTAAATCTAATTTAGAAAACAATGAATTAATAAAATCAGATTTAAGAATTTTCATATTAAGATATATTAAGAATAGAGATACCTATAAATGATTTTCTTCTTAATAGAATAGAACATCTTCGTTTTAAAGGTTTTGCTTGAAGCATTCCCTAAAAATATAGAAACCATATAAAATGCTTATTTTTAATATTAATAGTATCTGTTAAGTGAGATAAGCTGAATCATAAAACTTAGTTTTAATTGGAAAGTTTCCAATTTTAAAGCTATATAGTTTGGTTTGGGATTACCTAAGAAACTTATATAAAATTTAAGCTAGTGTGAAAGACAAATCTTAGTACCAATTAAAAAAAATAAAATTTTTAAAATTATTACAGCAATAGACAAAGCATTTTAATTATTGCTCTACCTTATGAAGAATATTTGATTTAAGAAAAGTCTATAAATAATTTCTAAATTTTATTATGTTGATACTAATGAAATAATTTGAAAATAATATATATCAAAAATGAAAAAATAGTTATATAGATATTTTAAATTAAATTGAGATAAGCTTATTATATATAATATTTTAGTAATTAATAAAAAAATGAGAAATGGTGTGACAATCAGCACTTTGGATTATAATCAAGCAATTGTAATTCGATGCTCCGTTGAGGCGAAAACCAAATTTTTTAAAAGAAAAAATTACTCTAAACTAAAATAAAAATCTGTAACTAGCTTAAAATAAATTTGCTTATAAACCTACCTAAAAAGATTAAAGAAGATACAATTTAGGTAGACATCCTTTCTTAAATAAAAGCATACAAAAAATAGAATTAAAATTAGTAAAGAAGCTAATTTAAATATTGTGAATTAAAAATAAATCTAGGTCTAGTAATTAAACCTAAATAAATCATTAAGAAAGTGATAGAATACAATGAGAAAATGTAATAAAAATAAAAGCAAATTGTAAACTCGCTATTAATTATTATATTTTAAGATCTCTTTATTTTTAATGATAAAATCTGGTTTAAGTTAGTAACTTTTTGTAAAACGAATAAATTATTTGTTTATCTATCTGTCTATTTTAAACTTAAAATTACCATTCTAAAATGTATTTAATAATAAAAGATAAAAATTAAATGGTATTATCCCTATTAAATTAATTATACTGTTTTTAAAATTTTTTAAATTATACTCCTAATTTCCAAATAAATAATAACAAAAGGATTAAGCAAATATCTGCAAAAAAATGATACAAAAATCTCCTATTTCTGGAGAAAAACCTCGCTTAAAATAAGTTAGTTTAGCTTTAGGGAATATCTGAGATATTTGAAGCTGTGCAATTGAACTATTAGTAGACAATTAAAAAGTAGTTTTAAACTTGCAAGAATAACTCATATATTAAAAGAAGACAATAAAAGGCTCGTGAATACTTTAATATATAGGAAGAAATAGACTCAAAACGCATGAAAAATCAAAATAAATAAATAAGTAAATAAATAAAAAGTAAAAAAAGCATAATAACTTGAATTGAAGTATTAAAAGCTAAATCTAATAAAAATAAAGAAGGTTGAGATTCCAAAAAAATTATTTACAATAAGTCGAAAAAAATTTTACAAAGGACGCTATAATTATTTAATCAAAAATCAAAAAAATATAATTGTTGAAGAATCAGCAGGAGTCTAAAAAACTTTACTACAATGCTGTTGTGAAGTCTTGAGAAAGATTTATTTTTTATTTGCAAAGAAATCAATCAAAAGGAAACTATGTAAGAACTGAAATAAATAAAAAAAAGTAAAATATTTTATTTATCCTCCAGTAATGATAAAGGATTACTGGAAAGAGCTAAAATTTCTTAAAAACCCTAAAATTAATTATTCAATTTACATTAATATTCATAAAATTATGTTTCTATTTTATTAATTATGATAATTAAGTAGTTATTTAAAGCTAAAAAATTAAAATTTATAGTTAATAAATTTTTGAAATTCAAGTAAATATTTTAATTTACTGAATTAATATTCTCTAGTCTCTTATTATTCATCTAAAAAAATTTGAATCTTATTTCATAATAATTTATCTATTTATTTTAAAAATTTAATCTCTTTAGCCTTACTAAATTCTATAAAAGAAAAAAATTTTGAAAGTCAATAAGAAATAAAAAGATTATTCTTAAAAATTATAAACTGATTAAAAAAAATTAAATTTTTGCTTTATTGAAATATAAAGACTATGATAGTAGCATCAATCATACGACAAGAATTTTGAATATTGTATATATAATAAATATAAAATGTAATTTATTCTAATTAATAAAAACATAATTTAAAATTCTTTTATATATTTAACATTTAATTCAAAAACTATTGATATTTTAAAATAATGTCCATATAAAAATAATAATTACAATACTTATCTTTAAAATAAATTTTTTTTATACAATAAAAAATAATTTAAAGATGATATAGCAAAGTAAAATGTAATAGAAATAAGGAATTTTTTTAAAAGCAAAATTACTTTTTTATTAAAATAAAAAGTGATAATAAAAAAGATTTTTAAAGATATAAAGATTATTTAGAATAAAATAATAATCGATTTATAAAAATAGATTTTTTATTAACAGAGATAGATATAGTCAAAAAATTTTCAAATTAAAAGTTTTTATTTTTTCTTATTTAAATTTATTTAAATGAATTTTTTATTTTTCGATGAATTAAACGCTTTGATTTTTACAATTTGATTTATTAAAATATTTTATTTTTTCTATTAACTTGGATTCTTTTTAATTATCTTAATTCTGTAATACTTTTAGAAAAATTCAAGTTTCTATTTTTATTCTTCCTTCTTTTTTCAGTTTGCTTCGTTTTTCTTTTTAAGTATTTTTTGCAAATTTATTCTATTAAATATTATTTATAATTACATTTAGAGCATTAATGCTATTTATATACATAAATCAATAAAAAGGTGCTAATATTTTTTACCTGCTATTGAATAAATATGTTTTCGTTGTAATCAAATTAAAAAATATTATTTTTAATTTAAAAAAAGGAAAAAAACCCGAGAATCTAAACCTTAAATTTTAACCTTAAAGATCAATCTTAAGTCTCAGTTAACTAACAAGAACTAAGAATCCAAAAAAGATAAATCTACTCCTGTCAAGGATTGGGAAATGTTGAATTCCCTAGCAAGCTGAAAAAGCTTTAGAAACCCCATGAGCAAGACATTATTTAGCTTTATTTATTAATTGAGAAAATGAATACCGAAATATAGACCATGAAGGCGGAAAACTTGAATCTTCGGCTTCTTATGTAAGATAGAAAAAAAGAAGATCAAGGCTTGGTAAGTAAAGTTTAGTTTTAAGTTGAAGCCTTAACTTACTAATTTGAACTATTAGAAAAAAATATAGTAGTAAATCAATAGAAAATAAAAGAAGAAATTCGATTTCCAATCAAAAAAAACTAACCTCAAAAAGATAAGATGGAAATTGAAAAAATGTTAACAGAACATTTTTTTAATTTATGCCTTTAAAAAATGTTGCTATTTTTGTCAAAAGGCAGGACATTTTGAGAAGTAATGTCCGAAGTGAAGAAGAGTGCTTTAGCAGCGCCATAAAGAATTTGGAACATCGAGGAGACTATATTGTAACTATTTGCGAGGTATTTATAGAAAGAAACTGATATTAGATGATTCAAGTGTGACACTAATCAAGCAGGATCTTGGTAATTAATAGTAACAGAATAAATAGCTTTAGAAAGACAACAATGACCTTAGAATTTGTTTGGAGAAGTTGGAGAAAAATTACAAGAAGATGGAAGAACAATTCTATGAGCTTATTGAAGAGAAAGAAGAGATATCTCAGTTTGAAATTGATTCAGACGAAGACATATACAGTTGAGTATTGAATATTAAATCTTTTATTGCCTTTAATTTGAGGAAACATTTCCTCTAGCTATGACCCTAACCCTTATAGTTAAAATAAATTAAATAAATTATTTTTAGTTTAAATTAAATTTAGGTGTCATCATTTCATCTCTTTAAAAATTAAAAATTAAAAATTTTTAATTTATTCGAGCTAACTTTAAAAATTACCAAAATGCAAAATCTTATTTAATTTTTTTTTTAAAAAGTATATAAAAATATAAAAAAGCTTTAGAATATTAATACTTTAAACATTAATGTTTAACTTTGCTTTTTACCTTTTTTTAATGAATTTTTATTCTTTAAAATATCTTTATAATATTCTAATATAAAAATTTGAAATTTAATAATTTTTTAGTGAATATACTAAACATAAAATTACTGTAATACTCATATACTTAGATTCAACATTTAATATTTAAAAATTAAATTAATAATATTAGAGTAGATATTTCATCCATAAGTTTATAGACTCGTTAATCTTGTTAATAATTTTTTTATTTTCTTTTTCAAAGGGTTATTAAAATTTTTATTGATTAAGGGATAACTAAAATTTCTTTCAATTATGTGTTAAAACATTTGAAATGTTTTTTAATATAATTATATAATTAATCAAAGCAAAACATATTACATTTTTATTTAAATTTGATAAAAATTAAGATATTTAAATTTAAAAATATGTCTAAATTATCAGAAATAAAAGTGCTTAATATTAATATAAGAATTAAGAAGTAAATAAAGATAATTTAAACTTAAAGTAAAAATTTATAGAAGATATGAGTAAATATTTTTAATCACTTTTTCTAAAAGTTTTTCAGTTTTTCAACCTAAATCTAAATCTTGCCTTTTTTAAACTTTAGAATGAGGAAAAAGTCGATTTTTATAAGATAATTTTTTTTTAATGATCTTAATAATAAAAATACTTAATAAGGTTTTTATCTCTTAGTGATATTTAGTAAATATATAGTTTCAATAATTATCTACAGTGATTTTACATATCAATAGATTAACCACTTTAAAGTTATTATCTACAGTTTTCATCTATTTCCTTTTCGACCTATTATAAATTCTTGCATTTGGCACTTTAAAATTTCCAGATAATCTAAATCAAACTATAATTTTTTCTTTCTCATTTATTACTAGATAAAAAATCTTCACACCTTCCGTTGCTTTTATCACTATTTATAGTAATTTCATGATTTAATATCGTGTTTCCTATACAACAGGAAATGTCTTTTCTTGTTTCTCTTTTTCCATTGGAGTTCCTTATGAAGGCTTCTACAGATTTTCTTCTTTTAATTTGAGTCTTAAATCTAATTTCACTCAGTTTTTCTCGTCTTGCTCTTGCATTATTCAAATTTCATTCTCTAAACTTACAATTTGCTCATAAACATGACTTTAGCTCTTCGGTCTACCATATGGACTTCATCGTCATCTTCATGATTTATAAAATCCTGACTTAATGCAAACATCTCTTCCTTCTGGAGTTTAATTCCTCTTCGAGTTTTTTTATGTTTCTAATAAGTTGATAAATAGCTATTCATCTAGTAAGAGTCCATTTATTCTATTTAAGAATTCTCTAAATCAAAGGTAATAGGATCTATATTGAATTATCGTACTTTACCTTCTTCGTTTATTTTTCGTTATTATTTTTATTGACTCGGTTGAGTGGTCTCTTTTTTCAGTTTTCAATGGAGGTGTTGAGAGCTTTGCTAACTTTTCTGTTCTGAGTTTTTATCTCAGTTCTTCCTTGTCTTTTGATGGAAGAGATCCGCTTTATTTTAATTTGTAGGAGCTAGTATTTTTTATAAGTTCTTCTAATCTATTAGATAGTTCTGGGTATTTTTATTAAGAAGAACGTTAAGTTGAAAAAGACATGATGAGAATATGTGCTTCTGGTTTTCTCTCCTATTCTGAGGAGGTGGTAAAAAAACCCTTTTTGAAACCCGTCATTTTTATCAAAAAAACACTAAAAATGAATAAGCAAAAATAAACATACAAAAGAATCAATTAAAATTGTGAACTACATATCAAGTAAATTGCTTGATATAAAAAAACATTTTTAAAGATAAATAAGACACTTAAAAAATAGAAACTACATAAATAGATTTTTATAGTTATTATATTTAAAACCAAAGGAGTTTAATAACATTATTAATAAGTAAAGGAGATAATCCAAGTAAGCATTTCTTATGATATCTTCTATTAGTTATATAAGAGTACTGAAAATATTTTTAGATATTACTTATATTTTTATTTTATCTTACTGGTCACGAAAATGATTTTAAACTTTCAAAGAAAGAAGAGAAAAAATAAATAAAGAGCATCAAGAAAATGATTCATATACAAAGAACTCCTGATTTTGAAGAAAAGTCTCGTAAATAGTTAAAATTCGTTTTGGCATTAGGAAGTATCTGAACCGTTCAATTGAGTAGCAGCTAATTAAAACAATATTAAGTTTGCAATAAGAGGTCAAGCAATTAAAGAAGAAAATTGAAAAAACTTAAGGAAAATTTTGTTTGGAAGAAACTGATTTAAAGCATTGGTTTAGTAAAGAAAATTAAATATCTTCTGAAGTTTGCAATAAAGCCAGAAAAATAAATATAAGTCCTCCCAGTCACAAAAATAGAATAGCAAAATGTATAAATAAAATAAATAGTTAAGCAGTAAATCGAACTGACCTGATATCTAAAAAAAATGGTTTAAAATATGATCTAACACAAGTAGAAGATGTTTAGATTTAAATCTAGAAAAATATTATTATTGATATTCAGAGAAACATCTACACAAAAGGCTCAAAAAAGTTTTATCTTTTTAATCCCGTTACTGAAAAACCGACAGTAAAAAGTGATAAATATAAAAATTATAGTAATGAAGAAGTATCAGGAGAATTTAAGAAAAGTTGAATTAAATGAGCTTGAAAAAATTTTTAGGAAATAAGGAAATTAATATTGTCACAAGGAAAAAATCTTGAAAAAGAACTAAACAGGATTTAAAATAGCGAAAAAACATCCAAATATTTTAAATAAACTTTCAGGTTGATAGCGCCAATATGAACGGGATTATAAATTCCTTTAGTACCGAACATTAATTATTCATATTTTCATATATTATTTTTTGTAATTCTCTTATCTAATACTTCAGCTTTAATTTTATTTTATAAACCCTTAAGCTTTTATTTACTCTTCCATCATCAATATTACAAGTTAAAAGATTTTAAATGTTAAAGTTATATAATAAATTTAAATTTTTTATAAATACTCTTTTTAAGGAATTACATAATTAAATTTATTTAGATAGTTAAGCAATTTTTATTAAGAATGGTAAATTTTACCTAAATTAAAATGAAAATAAAGTTTAACTAATTTAAACCATCTAAATAAAAATAAAAGTTAAGAATGATTACTAAAGAAATTTAATTAATAACTAAGAAAATATTCTTATTAAAGTAATAATAAAATGGATAGTAATCATTTCACCAAACAAAACTTATTTACTTAGGCTCTTTTCTTAAGAAATTCTTTAAAATAATCTAACTAATTAAACCAGAACTCATCCTTTCTAAAATTCCTTTAATGATTCTCAAATATGAAATATTACCTAACTTATGTTATCTCAGGAATACTTTTAGTGTTATATAAGTATACAAGAATAAGATACTGAACTACAATGCTTCTCGTAATAAGTGCTTTACATCGAGTTTATCTATTCCTGTCTCTTGAATTGAATTTATATTTTAGTTCGATAGTTACTAATATGTAATATCATCTAAAAATAGATTCATACTTTTTAGAAAATAATTAAAATAAAGAGAATTTTACACCCTTAATAACTATGAACAAGGGATGAAACTAACTTACGATTTTCAAGATTAAATTCTGTATTGTATTCATCAAAATTCGATGTCTTATGGAATTTTTGAATGTGAAGCGTTTAACTTATCTACTTAAAATTCGAGATAGATATAACCATGTCCTGTAAGTGGATAAGGAAATAGTTGTATTTATGCTAATAAAAATGTTTATAATATTGGTGGAAATAATAAAAGAATGAGATAAAGTATTTACCAATATGATTGCAATTTAGATAAGTGAATTCATCATGATAATATGCTTCAAAACTCATTTATGGTAGTAAGTTGTTTTATAGAGAATCTAAATGGAATAATAATTTTTGATGAATAGTAAACTATAGATAAAACACTTACTTATGATTTTAAAGAAATGATAAAACATGGTCCTGTATTTCCTGATAAATCTAGACGATATCCAAATTTTCAACCTTTCTTGAATGATTCAAAAATTTACACATGGTGTATACTAAATGATTGGTAGCTCTATTAATATGAGATAAAAGGAAAAAGATGGAATTTTATTTGGAAAAACTGAAAAGAAACTTAAATTATAAAAATATATTAAAAGCATTAAGAATAAAATCATTAATATAAAATACTTTAATTCCAAAAAATTAAATTATTCAATTTTTTAAATCTTCATTTTATAATTTAAGTAGTGTTCTGGTCTTTTTATTTCGTATTTAGTTAAATTTAATGAATTGTATAACTAATGGTAATATTTAAGAAAAAAGATACAGACTAAATGTAATTAATTTGATAAGTTTAACAAGCTGTAAGAATCCGAAATTTAAGTTTAAATAACTATATACATATGCAAAAAAGTTTATTATATCATTATATATAAAATGGATGTAGGCAATCTGGTGCAGTGTATACAGCATTGCGAGTAATCTTGCACTAGATACCATCACAGGAAAGTGTGGACAAGCTCAGAAGGAAAAAGCCTAACTTGCCTGAGGCATACGAGCCCAAGGAGTTTAATTTATTCGGGGTTTTGATAGCGTAAAATTTTGATTGATGATGCTCCTAGTCTAAAACTATTGGCTCTTTATTTAACTCTCTTGTATATATGTCGTACAATAAAGTAGAAGATAAAGATGATTATGTAATTAATGTAGGAGACTCACAAATTCCATTAATGGTGTCTATTTTAAGAAATTTTTTTCAATTAAGAAAGAAAATCTAAAATTACAAAATAATTCACATTTTTATGATAGAATGTTTCAATAATGAATCAAGATTGACTTAAGAAATATTCAAGGAAGCAGAAAATTCAGAAGAATACGAATTCGAGACTTATTGATTATTACAAACTTTTACAAACTCTAATTAAATGGTAAGCCAAATAAAGGTGACGCAACGTTAATATATTATTATTATAAAAGAATTTTATTTAATTGAACCAAATAAAAAATTCAATATTAAGAGTTTATTTTATTTTAAAGAATGCTAATTAATATTTATGATGTAAATCTTAATAAAATAATAATAAACGGGATTGTAATCATTTATCAAACAAAACTTATTTCTTAATTTATTTTCTTAAGAAATTCATTTAAATAATCTAATTAAACATAATCAGAATTTCTTTTTCTATTGTTCCTTTAATGATTCTCAAATATGAAGTTTTGCCTACTTTATGCTATATCAAAACACTTATATTGTTCTAAATATTCTAAATAATGAGATTTTAAACAATGACGCTTCTAAAATACAAGTTAAATATCTTTTAAAGCTTAGAAAGTAAATTTTTATTTTTATTTGATAATCATTAATATGTAAATCAACTAATAAGAATCTCTTATTTTTAGAAAGGAAGTATAAATAAATAAATTTTATTATAGAGCGCGTAGCACTTCAATGGCGGGAATCTCTTTAATAAATATTTTTAAAGTAAAAAAAATTATTTTCTGAAGTTTCTTTGTGAGTCTTGTCTTCTATAGGGCCGTATCGGAATGCTCCCTAAGAGATATTTTTATCTGGCATCTTTCATCATTAACGTTACTTGATGTCTCTTCAGTTTTGTCTTCTTTTAGTTCCTACCAAGATATTTCTTCGGTTCTTTGTCTATGGGTACTTCTTGGTAACAGATCTTAAGTCAATCTCAGTTGGAGGATTGCTCCTCTCTATTTATTTATATTTAGTCAATTTTTTTCTAAGAATGAGCGAAGATATGCATTAATAAGAATGTATTTTAGACTGATGAATTAAGCATGATAATTTTAGTTGAATAATCTCATACTGTATTGTGTAGCTTTATAGATAAAACAAATGGAACAATAAATTTGATTACTCTTATTATAAAGATAAAACACTTGTTTACGATTTTAAATAAATGTAAGAGCATGATCCTGCATTCCCTAACATGACTTAGTTATAAATTTTAAACATATCTTATAGTATTTAAAAAATGTAAATATTGAATGTAGCTTTTAATAATAAGCTCTTTTTTATTAAATAAAAGATAATAGCTATAATTATCTTTAAAAAGATTGAAGCATTAAATATAAACTTTCCATTTTAAGAAATAAACAAAAATAAGCTATTTAAATTATTTAAATTATCAATAAAAGTAAAATTTTATTCCGTAAACTAAAATTTTTAAATCCTTAAGAAAAAATTTAGAAAACAATGATAAAATTTTTAATTATATTTATTTCTAATTTTCCATACATTTTTATGGGTTTTAGTCAGAATAAAAAAAAGAAATTTAATAATTTAATTTAAAAATCATTTTAGATTTTGAAGTTAATAAGATTTATTCCTAATAAAAACTAAAAAAGTAAGGATTTATTATATAATATATAAAATGACACCTAAGAAATAACAGATCTCTATATCAAAAACAATATAAATCTTAGTAAGATGGAGTTAACGATCGTTTCTTCCTTCAGATAGAGAATCAAGAATTAAATAAATAAATGAGATATAGAGCGCGTAGTACCTCAATGGTGCGTTTCTTTTTAATAAAGATTTTCAAAGTTAAAAAATTCCTTGTTGAAGTCTTCCACAGTGCTAGCATTCCCTTGTGAATTTAGTCTTCTATAGGACCGCGATCAGAATGCTACCCTAAGAGACCTTAGTATCTGGCATCTTTCGTCATTGATGCTACTTTATGCCTCTTCGATCTTGTCTTCTCTTCTCTTGGCTGGTTCTTCACCATAGGGGTACTTCCTGGTTCCAGATTTTAAGTCAGTTTCAGTTGGAGTATTACTCCTCCCTATTTATTTATTTTGATAAAACATTTTATTGATCTTTATTAATGAATTAAAGGCTTATAAACTCTATGTAATCTTTAAAATCTGAAAAATCAATGTTACAATAAAAATTAGCTCAAGTCCAATATAATAGCAAATTTAAGGAGATCTTGGTATTCAGAACAGATCGTAAGAGAAATTTAAAATACTAGAAACTGTAAGTCAGAGCAATTATAAATACGAAATGAATCAATAGAAATAGAGCAATAGCCTATAAAAAATATATTTCCTAAGAAGAGTAATTATATGCTGATATTGTTTGTGTTTAGACATAAAGTAGAAATTTTTACCAATTTAGAGAAAAAGAAAAGAGAATTATAGAATATTAATGAGAAAAATATATTCAAGTCTTATTTAATTAAGAAGGTTTGCTTTACAGCAAAAAAATACTCCAAGTAAATGAAGAAGCTCTCTATATCTAGTAATGAATCAATTGAAGATGAATAAGATGGCTCCAGAGAAATAAGTATCTCCTACAAAAATATCTAACAATTAACAAGATTTTTTCAAAGGTTTTTATATCCCTTAATTAGATAACTAGAAGATAACAAAAGAAATTTAATATCTAAAATAAATAACTTAATCTCTCATACTATCTAATAAAAAATTGATATAAAAAAAAATGGATTAATCTCTTCGACTCTCAAAGAATTAACTTAAAAACCTAAAGAGAAAAGCGGCAAAAGAAATTTAGAAAAAACAATAGCAACGAGAGGAGTCAAGTTCGTCATCAGAAGGTAAAGTGATGGTAGGATCTATAGAGATAAGTTAACCTAAGAATGAATCTGATCAAAAACTTTAAATTTAACTAGATTAAATGTAAAAATTAATTTCAAAGTATGAAGAAATAGCTTATAACTAAGGAGAAAAATAAGGGAATTAATGAATAACATAGAGGATTAAAACAACGAATTATTAATACTCAGAAGACAGCTCATTCAAAGCAATTTGATAACGGAAGAACAACTCTGAACTTAGTCACAATAAAACTTTAAATATGACACGAAAATGGAAATAGAAAAAATATCAATAGAATTAAAAACAGAATTGAATCCAGAAAAAGAAATGATTGCTACAAGTTTCATTAAAAGATTAGAAAATATAGAAAATAAATTATCATAAAAAAGAACGAAATAAAGACAATAATACAAACTTTGTTGATGTTGCAAATCAAATCAACATATTTTAAAAAACTGTTGATAATGAAAGAAAATAAACGAATAAGAGCAGAAAAGAACATGGAGACAACTCAATAAACTACGAATAACTCCAACAGGGATCTACAAATAAAAGCTTTTTGCAAGACCACTTGAACGGTTACAGTGGTAACCTTCCACTTAATAAAAAGGTCGTGGATCACACCCGCGTTAAAAAAACTGTCCGCAGGAACTGGTTGCAATTCCAGAGAATGCAAAACTCTACTAACTTTAAGTATATTATTATTATTATAAAAAATGGATAAATGAATATGACCCTAAGCAATAATTTAACTTATAGGCTATTTCCTTAGAGATGGAAGGGTAGGTCAATCTAATTAAATGGAGTTTAATAAAAAATTTTGAGCTGAAAATCAGTTGTATGGAGTACACCAAGCTCAACTGACGATTTAATCAAGAGTCAAGAGAAAAATAGAATGCGTCCTTTATTTCACCTCTAAAAAAAGTAAAACTAGACGTTTACCTGTAAAAAATATGGACATAAGGTAAATTAGTGCTACAGCTTTAGTTAAATAGAAAAAATAGAGGAATTTAGAATCTTTTAAAGATTTATTGCATGCTGAGGAGAAAGATAAATTAGAAAAAAAATTTAACCATATTTAGAAACTCCAAAAATTATGGATGCACTGAGAAGATTTTGGGAAAGATAATATGAAATTGATTTTCAAGCATTATCAAGTGGAAATTATACTTTAATGTTACCTTGTAATCTATTTATAGAGCGATACTTCAAAGCTCTTATTCATATTTATTTGATAATTAAATTTTTAGTTATATCATTAAGTTGTTTAACCAATCTTTATATTGTTTCAGATAGTAAATTATATTCATTTTTAATTAATTTTTTTGACTTTCAAATAAAACTCTTTAATCAACATTAATTAGAACTTTATTTTGTTAATTTCTTTATACTGGTTTTTATGAATGGTATTTATATAAAATTGATTATAAATGAAATTTTTAGTAAAACTGAAAGATACTTATTATTAATTTACTTTTCTATTATTATTTTTTTTATTTAAAAATGCTTATAAAAAGTAATATAATTGCCTCACCGAGAATCGAACTCGGATTGCTGGATTTAAAGTCCAAAGTGCTAACCGTTACACCATGAGGCATTTTATTTAATAACTACTAAAATAATTGTATATATAACTAACTTTTTAAATAAGCAATTTTAAATAATTGATTGCAATGTTTTCTAAAAGTTTATTTAAGTAATTATTATATTAATTTATTAATTTCAACTAAAAAATTTTTATGACCTGAAACTCCTTTCTGATTGCACGACCTGACGCTCTCTTTTTATGGAATAACGGGGATATCCTGTTGTGCTCCAAGCACAGCTGCTAGGGAGCTCCATCGCTATTGAGCAGCCAGGCTTCAAGCCCCTACCAAGAGCGGATAATCTCAAAACAATGTTCCCTTCAGAAAAGGACTCTGACCAGGGACTTTCTCAGCGACAGGAAAGGAACTTGTTCCTAGCCATAAAACCAGAAAGTTTAGTCACAAAGGTCATTCTCAGTTCCCACCATCTTTTGAATTATTATTATATTAATTAAAGCTAATAGTTACAAAGTACTTTTAAAGCAATATTTCATACATGAAAACTAAGTATTGTAATTAATACAACTTTAATTAAAATAATTATATTTATGTTTATTAAATAACAAATCATAGAAATAGTAATACCTAGAGTGTTTAATTTATATAGATCTATACTAAATATTAATAAATTATAGTTATTTTTATTATAAAATTACATTCTTTTTAATTATTTCATAATAAATGTATTATTTATGCTTTATTGTTATATAAAATAATTTATCAATCCTATCTATCTTTATTATATGCAAAAAATATAAAAAGTTATATAATATTAATCTAATTTATCTATATATTAAGAAAAATATAATAGTGTTATATTATTAATCTTATATAAATAAAAAAGGAGAAATGTATATATTTTTTATAAAGCTAGTTAATAATTAATATGAAGATTTTTATTATATTTGTATAATTCATCAGTCTATTAGATATCTAGAAGCATGAAAAATTGTAGAATATATTTAAATTACATTAATTATATAAAAATAAAACTTAGTATTACAATTATTTTAGTACTAAATATTCTAGTATTATATCTTTTTTTCTTTCAAATAAGATAATTAAAAAGTATTTACATTATTTTAATCACTTATAATATAGTTTAATAGAAGAATTTTCCTTTATAATTTTAAAAATTTATGCGTTACAAAAAAAAATTCTCCTCCTAATAATTTCTTTTTATAGTGAGTTTGATATTATTTTAATTATAAATAAATAAATTTGATTATAGAGCGCGTAGCACCTCGTTGGTGCGCAGCTCTTTACATATCTCAATATATGTCCATTTCTTCAACTAAGCCTTCAGGTAATAGAAATTCTTCTCTTATTAGTTACATATCTTCCTCACTTTCCTCAATGTTAACTCTTGTTCTTCTGTCTTCTATCTCCTACGCTTTATTAGATTTATTAATAAATTAATTTAAATAATAAATTATTATTTTTATTTTAAGTATATAAAAAATATTAATTTTACTATAAACATTTAATTTAAATCTTTTTCCTTATTTAAATAATTTCTATTAATATAATTTCTTTTAATCCCTTTTTAATAATAAAATATTTATTTTGTTATCTAAATGTAAATTTTGTCCATTTATTTCGACATTTTGCAAATTTAATTTCTGCTTTTATTAAACTTTGTTTAGAATCTTGCTCCTTTTATTTCACATATGAAGAAATCCATTTAATTCATATAAAAGGTCTTAGAATAATTTTAATAAAAAAGGAAGATACTAGGAATTATTATCTTTATTTTAAATCAAATTTTTCTAAATTTAAGGCTAAAAAAGTTATATAAGAAAGAACTGTTTTTTTGTTAATTGTGAATTTATTTTTTAAAATGAAAGAATTAACTTTAGATATATTCAAAATCATAAGTATTTACACATATAAATTACTAGCAAATTATCTCAAATGCAATATTTTCAAGAATTGAGTTTTAAAATAAAATTACTCAAATTAAAGTTTAAGAATTTATAAACATAAATCTTAAGCATAAAGGCTGAAGCTTTTAGAAACTAATTCTAATAAAAACAAAATTAACCATTGACTTCAGTACTTTAATAAGTTTCTTTATATTGTTGATTGCTTTTTAAATCAAAATTGCTCAAAGAAATGCTTATCTTTAGTTTACTAAGATTCTTCAAATAATAGAGATACTTTTAGATAAATACATTTTAGATATTTTAGTAAATTTATTATCTTTTGTAAAGCTATTTAATTAGTAAATTTAACTGTTTATAGCTAAAAAATAAAAAGTATTTTCTAACTAAAACCAATACTTTTTTAACTATTTTCAAGTTTAACTTAAAGTCGTTCCATAATCCATGAGATATAATTTTTTAAGATCAATTAAAAATTTATTTTAAAACAGTCTTTTAGTATGCTTATAAATATATGGAGATATAGATTCTAATTTTATTCTTTGCCTAAATGATTGTGTATTATGAATCTTTATAAATATTTATTTTCTATTATAAATTTAAAGCATTGTCATTTTAAAGTTATCCTAAAGTCTAAAAAGATATATGAAATAAAAATTAAAAATTTGATTTATGAGTATTCTAAGTACAATAGTTGCTTCTATTATTATCATTCAATTGCAAATTATTTAGAATAATTAATTCTTTCTAGTTAAAACTATTTCTAAGATATTGCTATTTTTATAAATTAGAAATTGTCATTTGCTTCGAGAAATAATTAACGCTTCATATTATGTTTGTAAAAAGATTCTAAGATAGTGATATTAAGAAAAGAGTTTAAATGATAATTTATTTTAAAATAAAACTATACTTAGATTTAAAGGCAGTCAAACATTAAACTTAAGTTATTAAGATGGTATTTATAGCTTATAGCATTTAATACCTACAATTAAGTATGAATGTAAAATTAAAGTTTAAATCAATTTAATTACAATTTCTATTAATTATTAGGACTTAAGTTATGTTTATTAGATGTTTTAGAGAATACTTATTAATAAAATTATCAACAAAGCTTAATTACTAAAATATGTTAGCTTCTTAATATATATTTAAGAGGAAAACAAAAGCTATTTTATCCTAGAAAATTGTTTCACTTCTCCTTATTAACTATTTTTAATGGCTTGCTAAAATGATACTTTTATTCTAATTTATGATATTTTAGAGAAGATATTAAATTTAAATTTTAGAATTGTGATTTCCTATTTTTCCTTCTTAAATCTGCTTGCTACTTATGATAAGCACTTTGAACATAATAAATGAAAGTTTCATAGCAAATCCTCGAATAAATTATTCCTTTATGTTTCTTTTTATTTGGAGTAAGATAAGTTACTTTTAGAAATTAATTTAGTATTTAAGAATAAATATAAAATTTATACTAAGCTTTTGATTAAGGAACTAAACTATAAACGAAAATAAAAAATCTATATCTCAACCTTAGTGCATTTTTATATTGTGTCTTTCCATCGATTGCTTACTTGCGAATTTTTTTCCGCATTCAGCACATTTATAATTTTAATTTCCTCTTTACATGTGCTTCTTTAAATAATCCATACGAGTAAATCCTTTGTTACAGCACTGACATGTTCCACATATTATTTTTATATGCACTGTTTTGACATGTTTTTCATGAGTGTTCTTAGACTTAAATTTTTGATCACATTCGTTGCAAGGTATTTCTTTATCTTTCTTATGTGATTCTTTGTGCTTCTATAGATAGTCTGGTCTTTTAAAACCCTTTAAGCAAATGTCACATACAAACGGTTTGGTCTCATTGTGTTTAGTTTAGATATGAGAGTTATAAGTCTTTTTATTCTTATATTAATTTTAGCAAATCTCACAGAAAAATTCTTTTTACACTAAATTAAGATCAGAATCTTCTAGAGCCATTTCATTCTACTCTTTTTCCTTTTCACTTTCTTCCGCTGGCTATTCCTGATTCTTGATTTTTTCTATTATTTCTTGAGGTAGGTAATTGTGAATGTTTAAAATATCCTCTTTAATAGTTTAAACAACCACTTCGTTTTAGTTCGAATGTGTGGACAAAATTTATTAAGCGAATATTTACTTTTGAATATTTTAGGTAGCTGACTCATTGATCAGTATAAGAGCAGCAGATTAGGATTGAAGTGTTTTTAGCTGCATTGAATAATTTACCTTTTTTAAAGTATTATCTAATGTGGTTAAAGATTCATCTCTAGCTTATCTCTTGAAGAAAACATGACTCAAGTCAGAAAAATTATCGCAGTTCGAAAATTAAATTTGACCCTTCTTCATTTTTATTATAATATGAAAATAATATGGCTAAATAAATATTAGGATACTCTTAACTTTAATTAAAGTGTTAAGGGATAGGCTATTTTATTTATTTCAATAACTTAAGTTAAAGAAGCTAGTTTCCCTTTAAACTAACTTGACTACTATAATTTAAAAAGGTTCATTAAGTAGTTTAAAAATGATTTTGTTAAATGTGAAAAATAATTAAATAAAGTTGCTGAAGAATTTGTAGATGTTTGTAGTCTGAAGCATTAAAGTTATCAGAGAAAAAATTAAAAAATAATCTAATTTATTACTTTTTCAAATAACTAGTTATATCTTAATTTTAAGCTCATAAATTATTAAAATTTACATAAAGCCAAAAAATCTTTTTATTAAGATTTTTTCTTTACTACCTACATCTTCTCTTTTAATAGCCATAAACTTAAATAATTAAATATAAATTTCATCTATTTTTTGTTAGTTTCTTATCCCTGAAGTTTATATAAAAAACAATTTAATTCTAATAATTTATTAATAGCCTAAATTATCATTTCCACGAACTTTAATCATAAGAGTTAATTTCAAATATTGTAAACATTTAATAACTTTAAATTGAGATGCTTAGCTTTAGATTTATATCCTGAAGATGCTTTATTAATATTTATTCTTTTAAAAATATTCTAATTTGCTTCTAGCTTCAGAACTTTTAATTTATGATATTAATTTCGTTTGCACTTTAATCAATGAGCAATGTCTTAGCAATAGTTTTATTTTATTATTTTAGCTAAATATTTAAATCTTATTAGTCTAAGAAGCAAATTTAATCTAGCGCTGATTGTTTAATAGCTAGTGTTGCTTTTTTAATTCCTTATTAGCTTAAATATTTTTAAATTATTTTTAACTTACTTCTCACTAAAACCAAAATACATTTATAGATAATTTCCTGAAAATGTATTAATTAGTTATAAAAATGTTTGAATAATTTTAAAATTTTAAATTTCCATCTATAAAAATATGATATTTAGTATAATAGGAACTTATTCCTAGGGTTATCAAACAGCAAACTCTTGATACCACTAAATTTCAAAGAAGAGGAAATAATAAGATAAAAATTGATATTTGCTTGAATATTTTTCACTTAAAAAAATTAATTTTTATTTCATTTCTGGAAGGATAAATAGAAATGTTTATGATACTTATCATTTAAAAAGACAAAATTGTAGTATATTTATCATATTTCTGAATATGGAGAGAAAAGTTTATTATCTTGTAATCCATAAAATTAGAAATTAATTTTAACTAGTCGAATGAAATCTATAGAGATAGTTTTGTATCTTCTTTAAAAATTGAATATCAGTATAACTCTCTAAGTATGAATTGTTTTCATATACAGTTAGAAACATTTTAAGCTCTAGTTTTTTAAAAAATTAATTAAAATTATTTCCTTTCAATTTTAATTTAGCTAGAGATGAAAATTCACTTATTCGAATTGCAAACTTTATTAAAATAAATCTTTTATCTCATTTTACCATGGTTAAAAGAGATAAATAGGAACTAACAATTTTAAATATCACTCATATTAGAGTTAGTTTAAGACTTTCTTTATCTATTAACTGCTATTTATTATGAGGAAAGCACATCATTTCTATAAGTGATAATCCTTTCCACAATAATAATTATTAAATTTT
The DNA here is from genome assembly GCA_946699065.1 of Loxodes magnus. Lineage (NCBI taxonomy): Eukaryota > Ciliophora > Karyorelictea > Loxodida > Loxodidae > Loxodes > Loxodes magnus. The sequence goes on along the minus strand of CAMPDV010002539.1, from coordinate 23,378 downwards.
AGTAATTTGATTTTAATATTGAGCTTGATTCAGTTATAGCCTTAAAATAAAGCACTTATTTTTATGGATTATATATGGGATAAACTTAAATTAAAGCCTTTAAGTTAGAAATGCATAGATAAAAATATGAAAGTGAAGAATTTTAAATTTGCTTTTATTTTAGAAAACTTTAATAAATACAAGCATTTAAAAATTTATAAAATAAAGATACGAAATGTCTACATCTCTATTTTTATATTTTATAACTATGAAATATTTTAAGTTATTATTACTATTTTAATCAAAAATATATACAACAAATATTCTCATATTTTAATAGGCCTCATAACTTCTTCCTACCTTGAAGGAACAAACATATACTGAAATTTATTTTATAATTTAATAAATAATAAAGAATTTTTATTAGCTCTTAATAGCTTCTTTTAATATCATAATTTATTTTATACTAGACAGTCTGACATTAGAACTTAATTCAATTATTTCATGGCTCTATGTAAAAAAAGCATTTTAAGATTTATTAATTAAGAATAGTGGAGATAAGCTTAAACTTTTAAAGTTTATTATATAATTTCCATAATTATAGGACTTAATTGTAAATTAATTTCTGAATAAGATTTGATTCTTTAAATAAAAATAAAACTTTTTATTAACTTTACTTAGAGATAAATGTATTTGCTTTAGATTAATGCTTTATAAATTTTTCTTAAATTTGTATTTTAAAATTTCTATGTAGACTTAAATAGATGAGATCTGCTAGTTAAAATAGAAATTCTTTTTTTATTTGTAAGGTTTAATACTTGTATTTCTGAATATTAGCCAGACTAATTCTGTTGAATCTCCACCTCAAATTTAAGAAATTAGAAAATTTAAACGTTTTTAATAAATTAAAAATAACTTTCTTTAGTATCTGTGTATTAAGGATCCTAGAATTTTTTCATTTTATAAATTAATAATTATATAATTATATAATTATTTATATATTTTCACTAATTACAAGTATCTAGAATGGTTTATACATAGATGATAACCAAAAAGTATATTATATAGATTATTATTTCTACCTTAATTTTCTATTTTATTTATTAGGATTTTTGTTATGATATTATACAAATAAATGCCTATTTAGACTAAATTTTATTTTAGTTGCAATATCAATTTTAGAATTTAATATTAAAAACTTAAAGTGAGAAAATATAAATAAAGATAAACATTGAGATTTTTAAGTTTTATCTACTTTTAAATCATAAATTTTGCCTAAGAATGAACTGGCATTTTAGCAATGATAAAATATAATGAAGAATATATATGATAATGAAAATTTCAAATGAGATAGAAAGAATATTTTTTATAAAAATCTATTTTTTTCTCAATAATTTATTAAATTACAATTAAAAAATAAAATAAAAATTGATAAAACCAAAACTTTACTCTCTATAATTAAAATTTTTTAAAATTCATAAAAAGATAGAAATTTTAAGTTAAATAAAAATAAAAAAACTACAAATAAATTAAAAGCAACTAAAATCTTTTGAAAGCCTTTTTGATTGTTAACAAATCAAAAAAGATAGAAAAGTTAAACCTTTTTTAAGAAATAATCATTATTGAAATATTTGTAATTTTATCTTTTATTTCTTTGTTTGATATAAGAGCTATATATAGAAGATTATTTCTAAATTTAATTATTTTTTTAATTTAATTATTTATGTTTTATAATAGTTATATACTATAACTATTAATTTTTAAATTTAATATTTTTGGGATAGCTTATTCCTCATTTTGCATCTTACTAAGACGAACTCTATGACTTTAGTTAGAATATTCTGTTTATTATTTCCTTCCAATTTTTTCAATCATAAGTATGAAATGTAATTCCATAAAATTTTTTCAAATCCATTTCAAGATTATCAATCGTCCAGATAATTTATCATCTAAATAATTAAATCAACTATAACTTCTCTAATTTTTTAATATAATCTCATATATTTTAAAAATCGTGCTCTTCCAATTCTTTTGGTTAGCATATAAAATTTAAGCTTAAACATAAGCTGGAGATAATTGTTGTCATATCTAATTGTCATAACTTCGTTCTTTCATTAAATTCATTTTAAATACTCTAGAAACTAAATTCATCATGCATCTTTTTTCTTGAAAGTTACCATACATGCACTAAAGCTAATATTACAAAAAAAGAAATGTAAGAGTAGTTCTTTATAGAATTGTGTTCTCTTATATAAAAAAGAATTATAAATAAAATAGTTTATTTAGCATAATAAAACCAATAAATCTTTTTATAAAATTATTTTATTTAAATATATAAACTTTCATATTTATTGTCTTGCACCTATTTCGCATATATCACTTGGACTTCCAGCTTTCCATTTTACTTCTACTTTCGTACTTAAACGCGCAAAACAAAATTTTGATTTACAATTCAAACATATAATGTGTTTACATTAGTTATCATGAAAAATACGTGTTTAGTATTTTGGACATAATCTTAAACCAGCAACACTTTCTACTTTTCCTATTTACTTAGTTCCACATGTTTGCATCATCTTATTTAATTCCAATCTTACAGCTTATGCTTACCAATTATTACAAAAAAGATGATGAGAGAAAATTAGAAATAATAAATTATATTCTCCTCAGTTTCTCAAAGTTAATAGAGATTCCTTTAAGCACTGAAGTAATTTAATTTATAAACTAAAAAATGATTTTAAAATAGAAAATAATTAGATATTTTTTTATTTTAGTTTGGCTTAATAAGCTAAGATATTTCTTTATAAGTATATTTGTATTAATTTCTTAGAGCAAATTAGTTATTAAATCTAAATTAGGTTATAAATTCTATTGAACTTTCTTTTAGTAATTTTTTATTTAAAAATGCCTCTAAAGAAGTAATATAATTGCCTCACCGAGAATCGAACTCGGATTGCTGGATTTAAAGTCCAAAGTGCTAACCGTTACACCATGAGGCATTTTATCTAATAACTACTAAAATGATTGTATATATAATTAACTTATTTCAGCTTAATCCTAATTTTACATTAAATCAATTTTCTTCAAACTTATATAAGAAGATTAATTTATTATTTTAGTTTTTTAATTTATCTAAAACTTATTACTGAAAAGTTGAAATCATAAATAAGCAATATTATGTATTTAATAGGGAAGTTAATTATAACTATTTTCATTGTTAAAAGCAAAATGTATAATAATTGTGTAAAACTACATAAAGAAGCTTTTATTTCTCTATTTAAATTATTATTTTTAAAAGAGATACTATTAATTATAATGCTAGCTTATAATTATTAACTTTTAATGCTTAGTGGCAGATAACCTTTAGCCATGTGGCTTTTTCTGACTGAACTCTTAATAGACATAACGGGGATATTCTACTGATACATTTCTGTAAGCAGAGAGCAGTATAAATAATAATTACATACTTCATAATCAAAGAACTCAAGTCCTTACCAAGATTATATAATTTTTCTGATACATTCCCTTCAAGATCTCAGATCCAATAAAAATATTCTCTAAGATTAAAATAAGCTAAATTTTAAAGAAAGTATATTTAAAAGCAATTGCTTAATATAAAAGTTGATTTATAGTCTAAATATTTAAATTACTTTTAAAATAAAAAATAACTTAAAACAAAATTTTTTTACTTCCACAAAAAGAAAATAAATCTCTATTTATTTCAATTCTTTTTTAATTAATTAATTTTAAAAGTATCACTATAAAGTTTTCAATATCTAAGGTAAAAATTTAAAAAATATAAAAAAAGTAAAGATAAATATAATAAAATTTGGATAAAAATAACACTAAATCATATATAGGAGTTTTATCTATGTACTAATATTAATCAAATATTATTAGTCCATTTATTTTGGAAAAAAATGGAATTTAACATTGGACAACATCATAACAAAGGAGAAATCAAGAAGGCTAGAAGAAAAGCCCTTAAGATCTAAAAATAAAAATCGTAGGCTATCAATTAATTCAACTCTTCATCTCCTTCTTAAGGCAAACGTATGGTAAATCCAGAACCTGCTAATCTAGAAAAGGAGAAAATTGAAAACCTAAAATAAATCATAGTTAAACAAGAGGAAACTAACTTTAATCTTTCAGATTAGATAAGAGAAATATTAACCAATTACAGCAACTAAACTTGAAATTGATTAACTTAAACATTTATTAGTAAAAAAATTACATTACACGAGAATAAATCTGATTTCAGATTTAACTTCTTTAACTTCCACCATCTCAATATGTAAAAATTGGAATAGAAGTTAATTAAAATTAATTATCACACGTACTAGCTCCTTAATGTCAGGATTAATAAGAGATTAATAAAGATTAAGGTACTCTTATTAAAAGAATAGAAGATATTGAAAAAAATTAGAAAAAAACACAAAGAACAATTAGCAGAAGAAATGCTGATATTGTCATTCAAGCTGACATTTAATTAAAAAATATTAAAAATTTAAAAAACTCTAAAAATAGGAGAAGCAAAAACATTAAAAGAAATAGCAAGAATCTATTTTACCAAATCAGGAGTGTATAAAATAATATTTTTTTAAGGAATCTCATACGAAGAATAAGTTTTCAGATAGTCTTCCTTATCGAAAAGGCCGTGGAAATCAATCATGTCAAAAAATCTGGGCCACTTCAAGCAGGTTGAAAATCCTGGGAAAAGCAAAATCCTTTTTAAACCTTTAAGTTAAATAATATTATTACTATTTCATTTATTTTTTCTACATATCTACTTACTACTATATATTATTGCTAAAGCATGAAATCAAAAGATCCATTAATTACATTCATATTAATAAATATCCTAAATTATATTAGGAACAAATCCACCTATATTATAAACATTTTTATTTACATAAATGCAGCTATTTCCTAATCTACTCACAGGACATGGTTTTATTTGATAGGCTTTTAATTATTCAAATTAAATCCCTCACTCTCGACACTACCAAAAAATGCATTTTCTAAGTTATACAATAAATCCTTTTTATGTAAATCATAAGCTATTTTATTTCCTTGCTTATAGCTATTAAAATCTTAATACTCTCTATTTTGTTTAACTTTTAACGAATTAGATACCATTTTTAGATGATAAAATAAATTTAGAATTATAGAACTAAATAAAAAATCATAACATGTAGACGTAATTGGAAAAAAGGATGTCAGGATTCAAGTCATGATTCTTCGTGGCTCCACAAAAGCAAAATTTAATGACATCCTAGAGAGGTTAGGACCAGGATAAGAGTACCAAAAAGGCCACTCAAAAAGGATGAATCTCTCACTTCTGAAGAAAAGCTTAGGAAATAGACTAAAAATATAATGTGCTCGATAGTCTCAAATTCACCACATTTGTAATAAGCTATGATTAGAGTATCTAAGTGGTGCTGAACCTTTAGGAAGATGTCAAAAAGTTGAAGAAAGACAATAAGAAATTAATGGAAAAATTTGAAATTGCAGAGGAAATAGAATCCAGACTCACAACCTAAGAAAGACAACTTAACGCATTTTAAAATATTCTTAAGACTAGAGAAATTAATTTTAAAACTAGTAATAGAAGCAGAAAGGATTTACCAACAAGTTAGACGAATTAGAAGAAAATTAGCACAAATTGCAGCGTTAAATAGAACTGAAAGAATAAAGGATGATCCAATGATAATTGAAGGTGGAAATAACTCAAGATTTCAATCCAAATGACAAGCAAAAAGGGATTATTAATGTAATTCTCAAATGCATCTGCGGAAAAGGTGCTAGAAATTTCTTAATTTCAATTAAGAATATTGAAGCAAGTAGAAGTAGTTGGAGAACAAAAAGAAGAGATAATAAAAACTAAAACTATCAAGAGAAAGAGAAAACTTATATGTATTAAATTTTTCACATTTTTAGAACCATCAAAGGAATTTGAGAAAAAGAAATCCCGATTAAGTTTAGTTATATTTGTTAACGTGATCTTACGAAAAGAGTTTTAATAATTACTTTTTTTAGTGGAATCATTACTATCCATTTTATTTTATATATTTAAAAATTATTATAGTAATTATCTTAAGTAACAAATTAAATTAGCAAATATTAATTATTTTATAGCTAATTTAAATTAATTAAAAAGACTATCTGAATATTACGAAATTAATATTAATAATTAGTAATATAAAAGTAGCAAAAATACTTTTACGAATATGTTAAAGTAAAATCCAATTTAAATTTTATGAAGTAACAACTTAAAAAAGTAAAAAGAATGCCCACTTCAAAGTTATTTATTGAATAGTTAGAATAATAAGATTAAATCCATTAAATTACCTATCCAAAAATAAATAAATAGTATCGAAAAGAATTAATTGGTATACTAACTCAGAGCCTAAAATTACAACTTTTGCAAAAAGCTTTAAGAAAAACATTATTTAGTTGAATATTTCCATTGTATTCTGGAAGATTTGATTAATTTTTTACATATTCTAGATTGAAATTACTATGTAGATACGTGAAAGTGGATAATAGCAAAGATTAGATATTGTTGTATTTGAAGATTAATAACCCTTATGACCAAAATTATATCAATTAATTCCAAAACACAAATTAGAATACATTAACCTTCAAAAAAAAATGTATTGTAGGAGGTTGTTTAAAGGAGATTAGAAATATTCTATTTGAAAATAGACGAATGATAAGAAAAAATTCTGAGAATAAGGGGAAATAAGTAAAAAGCCAAGAAAAAGGATGAAGAGAATAAAGAAAATGAGAAAGGAAAAGAAGAGCAAAAAAGCAAGTGGAAGATTAAAGAAATAAACTGATGATGAAGATAATATAGCTGAAGAAGAGGATGAAGATGAAAGGATAAAGAGTTGAAAGACTTTTAAATAGTATTGTAACATCTTTATTTGAAGGAAGCAATTCCAACAATGAAAAAATGTTACAAGACTTAACTAGTTAAATTAAATAAATTAAAAGAAATTTATCTAAAAATAATTAAAATAATTATAAGTTTAATATTGTAATTATTTTCAAAAATCTCATATTTTAGACTAGTAATATGATATATATCTAATGAGAAATAATTAAAATTTAAGTTTTAAATTTAAGTATATGTTTTCAATCAATAATTAAAGGTTTATTTTTATACATATATCTAAACTTATATTAAGGAAAATAAGAAGTTTTTTAAATAAATCTATAAAATATACAATTAACTAACTATAATAAGTATTTATTTTTTTATTTCCATTTCCTAATTTCTTGTACTTGTACTGAAGATTAAATCTAATACTACATATAGTAAAATAAGAAAATATAAACCTTAAAAATGAATTAAGTAATCATAGTTATATGAAAGAAATTAGTATGTGATTTAAACAAACAGAATAAAAGATAAATCATTTTAACTAGATCACAGAAAGTTTATTTTTAAGTAACTTATCCCATAATTATTACATGGACTCAGAGTTATATTTACAACCATCATAGATAATAAGGAAGTAAAAAGGATCTAAATATCGGTATTTTAAAAAGCTTAAACACTTCATAAGATTCTGTTGGAAATTTCAAATTAAGCTAAAGATTGAAAATCAGAAACTCTAAGTAAAATAGATAAACTTTATGTTATTACAGAGGGTTAAATTTATAGATTTAAGATACTAATCGAAAATACTTGCTTACGAAATTCGAAGAAATCTAAAAATATCAGAATTAATAAATATTTAACAAGATTCCAAATTAGAGTTAAACTTATAATCAAAAAAGGCGAAAAAAACTACAGTAAATACTTAGAAATGTAGCATAAAATAGGGGAAGAAGTCAAAGTTTTCTATTATGAAAATGATTTCCAATAACTTTAAACATTAATCCAGTGATGAATCTAAATGAAGGTGAAAAAACTATTTTTCATTCATTCAAAAAATTAATTTGTACTAACTAATTGATTACTCTCTTTTAAGTGATCTTATAAACTAGAGTCAAACAAAAGTTTTATACCTTAGAGCTATATTATTTATAGTATTTTAATTAAATTTTAGATAGATTTATAAAATTTAACTATAACCTATTTAAATTTAAGTTTATCAATTATTTTCTTAAAGTTGCCTTTTTATTTAAAATTATCGTATATAACTTCTGACCAAATAATTAAGTTAAGCATGAAATAAATAGTTTTGAATTGTTTAATTAAAATAAACTAGCATATATAAATATTTTATTTATTTAACTTTAATTTAAAATTAATTATTTTGAAATTTTGTATTTATACCATTTTTGATTTTATCCTTATTTATTATAATCTAAATTAAAGAAAAATTATAAGGGAAAAAATTAATTTTGCAAATATTATTAATATCGAAATCATGGAGAAATAGCAAAAATTCATAATAGCATTCATTATGTTTAAAAAAACGAAATTTAACAAAATTGTATTTTTATATTTAGCAATAGATTCATTTATAATAATAGTGTTCTAGATATATTTTTTAAAAACTTAAAGTAAACTTCTTTCTAGAGGGAATAAGTAAAAAAGGATTTTTATTTCTATAAATAATTATATTTTTTTATTTTGATTAGCAAGTTAAATTTCTATTTTTTTGAATGAATGATATTAATAATAAAATTGTATTTTTCAGCGAGATTTTAAGCATTAAATTAATATATTTTATCATATATTTCAGATCTATAAGTAATAAAAGTCAGAAGAATTATGAAAAAAATCCTTCTAAATTAAAAAAAATGGACAATAAAACTAGGAAAAGTAAGTCTTAAAATAATATACTAATTGAAAATTCTCCATCTGAAAAATCAGTGGAATTAGGTAAAGCCTTAATTAAAATTAATTAACTTTTATTTTTCTGAAAAGAATTTTCGAATTAAAACGATTTATTAAAATAGGGCAAAATTTATTATATAAAATGGATGTTGGCCGCGTCAGAAAAACTAGTAGGTGATCTAGTGCAGTGTATACTGCATTGCAAGTAATCTCGCACTAGATGCCACCAAGGGAATGATGGATAAGCTCCGTTGAGACATGCCTAATTTACCCCGAGGGTTCTTTCTAGCAGTATGAAAGTTTGACTGACGGGTCTTCTAATTAGTGACTTAATAATTATTCTTATATGGACCTTATTCAAGAAGACTGAAGCATTTGACTTAAGATTTAAGAATAATTTTTAATAAGAAGATTCCCCATTTGGAGAAGCTGATATGACTTATTGGACTTCTAGAATTTTAACAAGAAACATAAGAACATTTTTCTTAATATTAAATATTAATATTGAAGAGCTGCGCGCCAATGAGGTGCTACACGCTCTATAATCATTTTTATTTATTTATTTATTTTATTTATATAAAGTCAATTAACTTAATATGATAGTTGAAAGTTTATATAACATTTGAAGTAGAAAAGATTTAATATACTCTTAAACACAAAACTGTTCCTATAACTATCATTATTATTTTTCTCTTAGATAATTAATTTTTTAAATTAGTTTAATTATAAAATATTCTAAATTTTTCTACTATAAATGTAATTTTTTGATATAGCTTTAATTAAATTAACTCTATTATATCAAGTTAATTATATAACTTGCTCTTAAATTTAGTTAAATTATCTCATTTCATAAGAATTATGCTTACAATTTTTATTATTATCCATATACTTTATTTAAGATATTTATATGAAATTTACGTTTATGAATTATGATTTTTTAATACTTTTTGTAAAAAGTTCTTGAAGAGTGTTAAGCGTGATTATGTACAACATTATGGTAAATTAATCTATATTACTATCGAAATAATATTCCGTGAATGCAATAACTTCATCAATCTGAAGAAAATATTGAAATGCTTATGACTTATTTCTTAAGCAAAATAAAAAATAATATTTGTATATAAAAAATAAATAAAAATAGAGTTCTTTAAACTAAATAGAATTGTATGATGATTAAAACATTTTATGCTTTAAAAGATATCTAACTTAAGATATTATTTGGAGTAAATAAGGAAATTATTCTTTTATAAATTGATAAATAGAGAGTTAAAGAGATATAATAATTATTTATACAAAAAAGTAGCCCAGAAAATGGAGAAAAACAAAAAATAAAATATTAATTAAGAAGGGTTAGAAGATAAACCATACTAGAAGAGAGAAAGCAAAAGTCACCAGAATCTTCTTCATAGTATCAAGACTAATTACTATAAGGAAATTATGAAAGCTTCTTAATAATAGAATAGCTAAATTAATCCATGTAGGAAAAATATTATAAAAAATTAAGAAAACTCTTAGCAAGTTGGAATAGGTTATTTACATTCTTTCAGATAAAATAAGTGTACTGATGACTCATATTTAGCAAATGTTCTTGAAATGACATACTTACAAAAGTAAATTGCTCAAAATAAAATATTAACATTATAGATATCGTGACGTTAATCTTAAACCAATTAAATAGAAGAAGTTCCAAAAAATACTTAAAATATTAAGAATGATATCATGACTAATCGACTAAATTAATAAATAGAAATTTAAAGAGCTTAGTTAGCAAGAAGATTGGAAAAACTTGAGAATTTTATTCTTATAAAATAGAAAAAGAAACGGAAGATAAAGAGGTTCGAATATTCCAATTTTTCCCAACATCTAATAAAACACTGCTCTGGCTATAAAAAACTTTAAAAATAAGAGAACTATAGAACTTGAACAGAACAAATAAATTTAAAAAAATATCAATAGAGTTTTCAAAAAAATATTAGATACAGATTAAACCTTAGTCAGATGGTGGAGAAGTGCCACATAATATAATATCGAGTAATACGAATTTGAAAAAAAATTTATAAATGGAACTGACTGAAAATTTAAAGAAAGTAAATGTTTCTTAAACTTATAATTGATAATAAATAAATAAATTATTAATTATTATAATAGAGCGTAACACCTCGTTGACACGCGATTCTTTCAATATTAATATTAAAAAAAGTGTTCCCATTCTTCTTATTAAATTTCTAGTCGTTCATTGATTTACATTAGCTTCTGTAAGAGGGGAATCTGCTTGTTAAATATTATTCTTTAATCTTGATTCAATGCTCCAGTCTTCTTGAAATAGACCCAAATCAAAATTAGTAATTAAGTCATTAGCAGGCCCGATTGTAAAAAGTTCATACTGCTATTGTGTATCCTGGGAAAGTTAGGCTTATCTCTTCTGAGCTTCTCTACTCTTCCCCATAATGGTAATAGTATGAGATTATTCGCGAAGCAGTATACACTGTACTCGATTAGCTACTAGTTCTCATGACAGCGGCCGATGTCCATATTTTTATCTCCAATAATAAAATAATTTTATTTGGAAAATATTTATTTTTTTATGCTAGGGTATATAAAGGATAGGTATAAAAAATAAAGTAATCTTGTAATTTTAATTATTAATTATATAGAAATTTAATTAAAAATGCTTAACGATAGAAACATTAAAAAATGTAAAATTTGAATTTTATTATTAAATTTGATATAAAATAAATAAAATGAATATTTATAAAAATAAACATTAGTAAACATTTTTTTTATTTTATATATAATTATCATAATTCAATCAATATTAGATTAATTAATATATTTATTATAAAATGCTAGAAAAAATAAATTAAAAAAAGTTAAAAAGCTTTGTTAAAGTTTTAGTAGTCAGCCATCTGACCTATTCTATCAGTTTGTCTCTATTAGTTTGTCATGAATTCCTACTAGGCTTAGCTAGGTGGTATAGCACTTCATTAGTACATCATCCTTTAATATTCTGAATAGTTTTAGTCTTGCATGTAGCTTTCCTAATTATTTGGATTAAGATTTTAATTAAATATTTTGTTCTATAAATTTTTCCGCTTTATGTTGGATATATTCTAAACAGTTTTTTAAAAATATCTTATTTATTCTTTCTTTAAATTTCGCTTAGTTAGTAGCAGCATTTTCATTGGTGTTATTTATTGCACACGTAAAATTTTATTCTTCTTTTAAACTATTATTCCTGTAACACTTATTTTATTTAAATTTACTAGTTAATTTAAATTAATGTTTACTGTTTATTTTAATTTGAGGCTTTATTTTCTATTTCCATAGGATCTGATTAATTCTGTTAAAACGAAAATGGCGTTACCTCAATTTATTATTAAATTTAAAGAATTCTTTCTTCCAGTTTGTTTTCTATTTCTTATGATTATTAATATTGTTTCTCAAGCAAAGACACTATTAATTTTTCTACTTTATCAGTGAGGTATCTATTTTTAAACATAAACTCTTTTAGAGACTTAGATAATATTTCTATTTGAGTTTGTGTTTAAATTTTTTTTTAGTTCTGGATTTCCAAGTGGTTAATGTTTGTCATATCAATCATATTTCTCACTTTCACTCATTGTAACTATTTCTTTTTTTTATTTTTTAGAGAATTTTCCTGTTTAAATGCTTTGCTCAAAGTTGTGTTATTTCTTAGAAGCCATTTTTTAATAATATTTTAAATAAAAAGTAAAATAAAATTAAAAATAGTAGTTTCTCTTAGTTGATAATAATAAATATATGAATTTGTATTATAAAAGGGATTTAATGCTATTTTATATGCATAAAAGTATTAAATTAAGATATAAAAATAGAGAAAAATTAACTTTAATATATCTGAGATAATTTATTTTAGATATTAAATAATACATTTAAAACGTTCATAGCATTGCATATTTATATTTCTTATACTCCTTTAAAAATTGCATCAAAAACAATTTCCTATATAATATTTAGATAAATTCTAATTTTATAAAAAAAGATAGGAACTATCTTAAAGTTCTTATTATTCAAATCTAAAACATCTTCTAAAAAAAAATGATTATTAATTAAAATTTCTTAGTTATTTTCTTAATAAATAAAAGAAATGCTTTATAAATATTTAAAAATTTAAATAATTATAATATTAAATTTATTATGATATCTTAATTAATTTACAATTTATAAGCTATCATCTTATATAAAAAGTATTATTTATTTAACCTATTTAGAAATATCCTTTTTATCAGATTTAAAATTATAATTTATAAATTAAAAAATCTTTATGCTTATAAAAATAAAATGGATTGTAATGCTTTCACCAAAGAAAAATTATTTAATTAAAATATTTTCTAAGAAATTCTTGAAAATAAACTAATTAAACTTAACCAGGATTTCTTTTCTAAAAATTCCTTTTATTTTTCTTAAATATGAAATATTACTCAACTTATGCTATCTTAAAACGTTTATTTCATTTTACAAATATTTAAAAAATCAAATTTAAATTGCAGCATTTCAAGTAATTAGAAAATAATACAATAGCTATCTATCTCAATTTTATGAGATTGAATTTTATTTTAGTTCGATAACATAATATAATAAATTAATGTGGATTTGCCATTATACAGCTACCCATGGATTAATGCTTTAATTAAAAAATTTTAACTTCCTTTCTCTTCGTTTTAATTCAAAAATTTGAAACCCTCTTTCCTTAATATTTATGGATACCGTCAAAGATCGGAGTTGAAGCTCTCATAGAGTTCTCATACAATTTCAGTCTTAATTAGTCTTCTATAATTAAAATCTAAGTTAAATTTTGTCTCAGTTATGCTTTTATCTAAGCTCTTATCCAAGTTGACGGCATAGAGAATAGAAGAGTTTCTGATACTCGAACTACATGATAAGACTCTCTTGTTCTGATATTGAGTCTAAAGCTAATACTTAGCTTGAGACTCATCGTCCATATTTTTAATAGAATATATAATTTAAAACATGTAATATTGAGTATTAATAGTCTCTTATTATTTGAAAAATAATTTAAATAAATAAAAATGTATACTATAAATAACTAGAACGGGGATCTAAATTAACTTAAGACTTCTGGTATCATATTTTATATTGCATACATAAACAATTATTTTTAGGTTGCTATGAATGTGAACTATTTCATTTGAAAACTTAAAATTTTAAAACTAATAAACTCGTGTCTTGCGAGTAGATAAGGAATTAGTTGTATTTATGCTAATAAAAGTGTTTATAATATAGGTGGATTATGACCAAGTATAAAGCAGAAATAAAATTAATCTTTCAAAACATATAATGTGATTACAATTTTAAGCTTTTTAATTTTTTAATTTTTCAATTTATAAATTAAATTTATTTAAGATAATACTTCTAAAAGTATACAATAAACCTTATGTTTTAATTCAAGTAATCTAATTTTATAAAGTTTATGTAACTGTCATCTTTGGTTTGTTCTTATTAATAAATAATTTATTTAAATAATTTTCAAGAAAAAGTAATGTAGTAATTAATTAAGTTTCCAAGTAATTAAAAAGATGGTGGGAGCTGAGGTTGATTCTCTGATAAAACCTTATTGCTTTATGGATAAGGTAAAGTTCTTAACCTGTCGCAGAAAAGATCACTAGCTAGAGTCAAAATCCGCAAGAAAACAAAATCTTTCTAGTTATCCACTCTTGCTAGCGGTTTGAAGTCTATCAGCCTATAGTTATGGAACTCCCTATTCAAGTTCATCGAATTAAGCAAGAGGATATCCGCATTATGTGCGTTAAGAGAGAACTTTGATCTTCTAGTTGGAAAGGAGTTTCCAGTCCCTTGAAAGAGAAACTTTTTAAGTTAAGTTAATTATATAGATTACAAGAAAAATTAAAAAATAGCAACTATAAGCCAGAATAATCATAATTACTCAATGATTCTATGGAAATAGAATATAAAATATAAAAGTTTAATAAAATTTTACTTTCATTGGAATTTCAATCAATTCCATATATCCATTTTTTATCGAATTTGGATTCCTCAACTTTTTTATATGGATGGTTACCACCTATCTCACTAAGATTTGTTCTATATAATAAATTTTTTATAAAATATTTTTCTATTTATAAAATCCTTTTTAATTTTCTTCAGATTTTTTTAGTTCTCTTATCTTTTAAGTCTTTTGTAACCAATATAGTGCTTTGTTAGATGTTATTGAAGAATTACAATATCTGCATCTTTTTATCTTCTATTTCTGTTTCTATTTCATAATAATAAAGTTCTCAAGTGTACCAATTTTCTTGTTATTTCAGCTCTATAAAATTCTATTTAATCATTCATTTGATTAGAATTAATCAATTTTAGTTTCTTCAGTGATTATTGAAGCTTACTAAATATAATTTTCTTAGGATTTAGGCCATAGAAGTTCTTCTGCTAAGACTTTGTTTTAAAAAAGTTTTTTTTATAAATAAATAGTTCTCAAGGAAGGATGTTTAATATGGAAAATTATTTCTCTTATTCTGTCTGAAGGAAAGTAAATTATCTTATCCTACTCACTGAGAGTTTTCTTCATTTTTTCATATTATTCATGCAAGGATTCATTTTTCTGTTCTATTATTTAAGAACTTTCTTAATTTCCTTATAGTTGTTTGCCTTGATTCTGGTGACTTTCGTTTTTCTCTTTTAGTCTGACTTATCTCCTTACCTTTCTTAGTTAAATTTTTTATACTAATAAAACTCTATTTTCTTGATTTTTTGCTACCAGATAAGGGGAAAAAAAAAGAGAATAATAGAAAATTATAGGGAAAATTTATTTAGATTTATTGAAATTAAGAAGACTTTATTTTGCAGGGAAAAAATAATCCAAATAATAGACAAATAAATGTATTATAGTGGTATCACTATTGTTAGGTTCATCACTAGCTCTTGAAACTCTTGATCCACTCTTGATTGATTTATCTTTCGTTCTCTGGGTGATATTTTCTTTTTCTCTCCATTTTAAAATCAAAATTTATTTCTTACTTTCTCTTAGTTCTTGAAAGCTTGAGTTAGAAGAAATTAGAGAAAATTCCAGTTCTTGTGTTAAATAGCACAGTCAAGTTAAATTCTTCTAAATTAAAATATAATTATGATTGAATTTGGTCGCAGTCATGTATTTAGATATTTTCCAGATCAAGCCAAGATATAGACATTTGAAGACAGGATAATTTTGAGGCCTAGATTTGGACTCTTTATTTCAAGCAGTGATATCAAGTCACTAATCAGCTTCTCGCACAGTTAGAGAGTATCCTTGAATAAATACGGCTTATTTGCAAAAGGGCACGTCCATACTCATCCGTGATGGATCTATTACGAGAGTACTCGTAATCAGTCTAAATTGCATCAGATTATCTAGTCGGCTGACTAGATCTCGATTTTAATTTTTTAAATAAATAAAAAGCTCCTTGTATCCAGTTATCAGGTAATGAATTAAAGAAAATGATTGTGAAATTTTTTATAAGACAAAATTATGAAAAACAATCTATGAAAAATGAAGACTCATTAAATAGAGAAGATCCAACTAAATTCGAGATTATTATTTTTTGCTGTTGTGATCCTAATAATGGTGCTACCTCGCTAATTAATTAATACTATCATATTTAAATCTTTAAGATATCTCTAAGTTTATAAATCTTTTTTATACAATTAAGAGATAATTTTTAAGAAAAAACATTAAAAAAAATACAGCTTTTTTAAGACTTTTAAATTGGTTAGATGAATTTTAAAATTTGGTTATTATAAAATTAGCTTCTTCAATATTAAGATTTAAAATATTTTAAATACTTAATTTTTTTGTTTTTATCAAATAAAAATTTATGTTTAATGACACTTCTCAATCTTTCCAAAGAATATTCCAAGTCTTTCCTTTTATATCATATTAATAAAGTACATATTAATTTCTCATATATCAAGTATAAATTTTGAATTCTTGCTAAAATGGTTAAAAGTTTGGATATCATTAAGTCTTATCAGGAAATACAGGACCATGTTCTTACATCTATTTAAAGTCGTAAATAAGTGTTTTATCTATATACTAATATTCATCAAATATTATTATTCCATTTAGCTTCTATACATAGCTACTTACTACAACATGAGTTTATTTAAATTAGTTATCATGCTGAAATCATTTATCTAAAAAGCATTCATATTAATACATATCTTTGCTCATTCTTGGACCAAATCCGCCTATATTATAAACACTTCTATTAGCAAAAGTACAACTATTTCCTTATCTACTCACAGGACATGGCTGGATCTGCTTAGATTTTTGAGCATTCAAATTAAATGCTTCACATTCATAGCTTCCTAAAGAATGCATTTTTTAATGAATACAGTATAAAATATGATTCTGAAAATCATAAGTTAGATTCACTCCTTTCTAATAATAATTTAAAGTCTTTTGCTCTTTTTATTTTACTTCTTTTCTAAAAAATAAGAGACTATCTTTAGTTGAAATTACATAATTAAAATTATCAAACTGAAATAAAAATTCTTCTCATGAAGCTGTAATAGGGTTTTAAAAAGTAAAGTCTCTTTTGCTAGAAATGTTATAGTGTAATATCTTATTCTTGATTATTTATAGCACGATAAAGTTATTTTTGAGATAACATAAGTTAGGTAATATTTCGTATTTAAGAATCATTAAAGGAATTTTAGATAAAAGAAATCCTGGCTTAGATTTGCTTGATGTTTTCAAAGAATTTCTTAAGAAAATAGTTTTAGTAAATTAATTTTCTTTAGAGAAAGCATTACTTTCCATTTTATTTTTATAAAAGTAGAATATTAAGGTTCTAGTAATATCTGATTTCTTTTATATAAACTTTAAATCTTTTAACTATAATTATTAATTATCTAATTTAAATTATAATATACTTAGATTTTTTATGATATACTAAGAATAAATTGAATAAAAATAAAAGTTTATAATTTAAGTTTAAAAAAAGTGAAGCAATTGAGGGAATAATTTAAAGAGTTATTGTCTTACTAAAAATAATTAAAAATGTTCGTTATTATATCGATATTAATTCTACTTATTTTAATGTTTTAGTGATATATGATGAATATATAGATGAACAAATAAAAATGTTCTTAACGAATTTTAAATTTAATAAATAAGTTTTGCTTCTAACATATTAAAATTAATTTAACTTATTTTATATTTTTAATCATAGATTGATAATTTCTAATTTTAATAAAAGTTAGATCGCTTAAAAAGATATTTTTCATCCTTAATTTAAGAAACTCATATGAAAGATTCCACTTTGTATTATGCTTTTAAATTGCTTATTCTATATTTATATCTGTAATATTATTTCATTTAACTATCATTTATTTTATTAATAATAACTAAATAAAGAGGATAAAACTGAAATTATAACTATTCTTAATTTATTTTAATTATCTTTTATCTTTATTTAGTTTTAGCAATCTTTCAATTATAAACTACTTTTATTATATTTTTAATAATTAGGATTAAATAGTTTTTGGTTAAAGATATTATAATTACTCATAAGCTATAATTAAAAATACTATATTATATTATTTTTCATTAAAACCACCATAGTTGTTCGAAGGTGAACAACAAGGTCATCTTCATTAGAGGTTGGGGAAGTTAAGTACCCATAATCGACTTTATGTCTTCCTCTACTTTGGTTTGGCCTCGAGACATAAGATTCTTAGACCTTCGACGTTGGCTTGACTTGGTTTCGTTTATTTTTAATACTGGAACGAAAAAGAAATAATATTGCGAGCTTCATCAGAGGTGGGGAATTTAAGTACCCATAATTGACACATGTCGTCCTCTGCTTTGGTGATGCAATGAGACACAATCCTGCCATGTCCTTGGACCTCCAGCAAGTATTAAAGATTACGAGTATTCTAAAATTATATCAGTATTGAACGTTTTTATCAGTACTGAATAATTATACCAGTATTGAACAAGGTTTATCAGTATCTGATAATTTTATCAGTAACAAACATTCTTGTCAGTATGAAACATTTTTTTTAAAGAGCTGCGCACCAACGAGAGTGCTACGCGCTCTATAATCAAATTTATTTATTATTTATTATAAGTTATTTTCTTAAATATTAGTTTTATTTTATTCCTAATTTTAGGTTTTATCTAGTATATATTAGCCTATATTTGTTTTTATTTAGGATTGTTATATAATGCTATTTATTTAGATATATTCTTCATAAAATGGCCATCTACTTAAATCAAAATTTCCCTTTAAGTTAAATTTTAAATCTAATTATTTCAAATTTTGTTCAATTATCTACTTTAGCTCTTTCTATATTTCTTTCTATATAAGTTATAAAATTAGACTCTAATTTAGATTTAAGATAGAGTAATAATAACCACTTTCAGTTTATATATACAACTATTAAAAATTTAGCTTTAGAGAATTAGAATTAAAATGAGTGATATAATTTAGATTATGGATATAAGTAAGAAATTAAGAAAAATGAATAATTTATATTAATATAAAAAGGGACTAAAGATGAGCTTTATTATACTTTATAAATTTAAATTAAGCTCGAAAATTTAGATTAGATAAAGGAAAACTAAATTTAAGGTTATAATTGAATGTATTTTAGTCTAATAGTTCAAGATAAAAAGTTAAGGCGTTCTAAGTTTTTTAAACCAGCAAATGAATTTATATCTTTTAGGTATTTTAAAATTTGTTTTTATTAATTACTTAGAATGGAATATTTTTCTTATCTTAATAAAGAAAATTGTCATAAGCTCTTTCTCTAACTAGAATTCTTTAAATAGAAATTTAATTATGGATAAATAGATACCTGCTTTATTTTTTAAATGGCTTTCAAATAATGCTACATTAATAAATCATAGCTTTATTCATTTAGAATGATTTAAGTTCTTTCATTATTTTATATCAACACAATGCCAAATAATTTAAATTCTTTCTTAATTTACCTGAATCGAGAAGTCTGAAGTAGTCAAAATGACAAACAGATGCAATAAACATTTTTCTTATTATTTAATAGCTTTTAACTATTGTAATTAGCTCTTAGTCTAAATTTTAAAATCTTTAAATTATTAAATCCAAACTAAAGTGTATAGTTTACATAATAGCCCATGTTCATTTAATGTATTAAAGCTTTTATTTATTAGTAAAATTTCCAATATATAAAGTAAGGTTATGAAAGCATATTCACTACCTCTATTTAAATTATTTGGTTCAAATTTATGCTTAGAAGTAGTTTATCAGACTCATTGGAGTTGTCTATTAAGTTTTTATTTCTAAGTAATATCTTTTCCATTTTATTAAATAGCATATACTTATTACCTTTCGAAACATCCCCATAAACTAGCATCGACTTTAAGTCTTAAAAAGAACAAATAGATTATGAATTTTTTCTTCCTTTAGGATTACAACAGATGGAACTAATGTTAAATTCTAAATTTTTTTACAATTAATAGATTTTATTAACTACCATAGCTATAAATTGAAAAAGAAGAACTTTATTTATTAAATATTCAGCTGAATTTTCTAATCTTCATTTCTTTAACTTCTTTGATTTAAAATTATTTCAGCAATGAAATAAAATTGTTCGTTTTATTTTAGACCTCAGTCTTTTATCTATTCCCTTAAAATAGTAAGTCATAATTATTTAACTATCGAATCTTTATTTTATTTCAGAATTTTTTGCTTTAAAACTAATTTTAACTTTCTTTCAAAGTTAATAAAGTCCTTTAATCACTAAGCATGATTAAAGATATTAATTAACACTTGAATTATGGATCTATATCATATTAAGATTTGCTATTATCACTTATACTCAAATTATAAGATAATTTTTATGGTTTTTAGCTAATAATTTATGAGCTAAAACTAATTATTTCTGCAAAATGGAATCTTAATTAATTCCTTAATGTAAGAAATGCTAAAGTTAGTTTAATAATGTCCTTCGCATTCCTTATAAACTTCCATGTTCTCATAATCTATGCTAAAATTGTATTTTTGAAGATTGTGAGTAGAATGAGAGCTTTTAATGCTATGAACCATAGTGTAAGAAAATATGATTTGAAGATCCAAATAATTTATAGAAAGATAGACGATTAGAATAGATAATAGCTTAGTAATAAAGTCAGACTTAATAAGCACAAAATCCTGCTTAAAATTACCAAAAGTGTATATAGGGAAGCAAAAAGCTGATTTAAAATATAGCAAAGGTTTAATAATCTGTTATTGCTAATTCAATCAAGATGATTATAAAAGTATTATTTAGTGAAAGCAATGCTTTTATTAGATAACTTCAAAGCTCAATCAAAAAAGCGGAAGAGAAGATTAATATGGCTTAAATCTTAGCTAGTAGAAATGAATAACAATTCAGATAAAATAGTTAAGAGCAAGCAAATAAAAGCTTTTAGAGTACTTTAAAAGAAATGTAAGAATATGAAGTTTAAGGGAAAGGTTTACTTTTAAAGCTAACTAATTTGAGAGATCATTTAGAGTAAAACTTGGAAGTATTCCTATAAACAATGGGTAGCCAAAGTAATATACTAATGAACAATGTGTAAGAAAAAAAAGTTGGTAGTGGATAAGTCCAATCTCAAGCAAAAGTTGAGTAATAAGTGCCTAAATTTAGATATAATAATATCAAAAACTTATCGACATTTGTTCGTAGATCCACCAGTAAAAAAGACTATAAAATCCAAGAAAAAATATTTTAGACATAGTTGGTAAATACTTAACTGATAGAAGATAATTATATACAAATAGAGTAATTAGATGAGCAAAAAGTAGTAATTACAGGAGGCCAAGGTACAAAAACTAGCTCAAGATTTACTCTATTTGATAATGGAAATATAAAAGAAAGCAACATGAAAACAAGAAGAGGAGATCATAAGACCGTTTGAAATCATAACAACATAGTGTATATTATATCGGGAAGATTTAGTTTTGAGTATGTAAAGTAATGCGAATCGTTTAATTTATAAAATACTTCTTCTTAATATATCAGTAACATTCCTAACCCCGTTAATATGTTTGGAGCATTTATAGATGATAACTAAAAAATCTACGCATTTGGTGGGAGTGGTCAATTAGGGGATATGAATTGTATTTAAGTTTATGATAATTCATCTAATGCATGGAGTGAATCAAATTGTAAATTACCAGCCACTTCCAGAAATATAGCAGGCTATTCATAAGTGTAAAAGTCAGGTCTCATTTACTATAACGGAGGTTCAGAAATCGATACATTGATATTTGATTTTAAATAAATCGCAAAGCATGGAGGAAAATTTTGAGGCGAAACTTATGTATTTACCTAGCCAATCGCCAAGGAGAGCAATGTTTATCAGTTCGATAATAGTTCAAATTTATTTGTGTACACTTTAAGCCAAGCAAAATGGGACAAGATAGATTGAGACTTAAAGATTTTAAATTATAAACACTTCATTAAATTTTTTATTAAGTCATAGAATTTTATAATTCAACTATTCCCTAGATTTTATTAGATCAATACTCTAAGATCATTTATCATCTATTTATTATTATCGATTTATTTATATAAGTTGATTATGACTACACTGATTACCTATTTCTTTATTTTATAATTAATATTTTAATTTAAATTAAAGAGGTTAAAGGCCTTTTTAATTATTAGTTAGTAAAAAGTCTAGAATTATTGCTGTGAGAAAGTATTAAGAAATATCTAATTAGTTGATATAGAAATTTTTTCTATATGCTTAATTATTATTATCCTTAGATAGCTTTTTCTCTATTTTTGAATAGCTAAATTCTTTGTTATTTCATATATTTAATAAGATTAATTTTCATTCTTAGTATATTATAATCATATTGTTGATTTAGAGCAATCTAAAATTACATAAAGGTAGAGATTATCTTGCAAATAGTAGACAATTAAAATCTAGTAAGCAATATTTAAGAAATATAATAGACATATATGAATCTCTTATTGAGTCTAAGCCATATTTTTTAACATTACAGTAAATAAATAAGCAAAAAAATTGAGAACTAGCATTAGAAGGAACTGATTCCAATTTTATTAAGTAGAGAAATGAAAAATTCCAGAACTTTTTTTAAAAGTTAGAATAAGTATATTATATCCCCTTTTTCAGAATTATAGTAATAATATCTAATAATTTCTTATTTTATATCCATAAATAAAATAAACATTTAATCATTCTTTCTAAAATTCATATGAATAGACACTCATTAATAAGCTTATAATTAACCAAAGCTTAATTTAATTATCTTTTTTATAAATAAAAAATTCAGTCTACTTGTATAATATTTAATCATTATAAGCAAAAAATTTGATTTACATTAATGATCTTCCAATTTATTTTTATAAAAGCAATGTAATATCCTTAGTAATCATATAATAAAGATATTTATTAAAATTAATAAAGCAAAGAAAAATCTCTTCCATATATCAAATCTAAATTAGCAACTTTAATAATAATTATTAGTTTAAAATTTAAAGATTATTATTCAATTTTTACTATTTCTTACCCCCAAATAATCTTTTAAAGTTTAAAGTTAAGTTTATC
>CAMPDV010002538.1:0-59933 GCA_946699065.1 Loxodes magnus | reverse complement strand
AGATGAAAGTTAGCCTATAGAAAAGTGAAGAAGTAAAGTAAGAAAAGAAGATAGAATTTCAGTTATAAGTAGTATGCTTTGAGAAGTAATAAGTATCTAGGAAAGTGAAGAAGTAAAGTAAGAAAAGAATATCTAATGATAAGTTTACGTAGCAAGCACTAAAATATAAGTTAGAAAATCCAAAATGTTAGTAATAATATAATAATTACGAATCTATATTCGGTTAGTCAAGATATGCTTGTAGATGAAAGTTAGCCTATAGAAAAGTGAAGAAGTAAAGTAAGAAAAGAATATCTAATGATAAGTTTTCGTAGCAAGCACTAAAATATAAGTTAGAAAATCCAAAATGTTAGTAATAATATAATAATTACGAATCTATATTCGGTTAGTCAAGATATGCTTGTAGATGAAAGTTAGCCTATAGAAAAGTGAAGAAGTAAAGTAAGAAAAGAAGATAGAATTTCAGTTATAAGTAGTATGCTTTGAGAAGTAATAAGTATCTAGGAAAGTGAAGAAGTAAAGTAAGAAAAGAATATCTAATGATAAGTTTACGTAGCAAGCACTAAAATATAAGTTAGAAAATCCAAAATGTTAGTAATAATATAATAATTACGAATCTATATTCGGTTAGTCAAGATATGCTTGTAGATGAAAGTTAGCCTATAGAAAAGTGAAGAAGTAAAGTAAGAAAAGAATATCTAATGATAAGTTTACGTAGCAAGCACTAAAATATAAGTTAGAAAATCCAAAATGTTAGTAATAATATAATAATTACGAATTTGTATTCGGTTTGTCAAGATATGCTTGTAGATGAATGTTAGCCTATAGAAAAGTGAAGAAGTAAAGTAAGAAAAGAATATCTAATGATAAGTTTTCGTAGCAAGCACTAAAATATAAGTTAGAAAATCCAAAATGTTAGTAATAATATAATAATTACGAATCTATATTCGGTTAGTCAAGATATGCTTGTAGATGAAAGTTAGCCTATAGAAAAGTGAAGAAGTAAAGTAAGAAAAGAAGATAGAATTTCAGTTATAAGTAGTATGCTTTGAGAAGTAATAAGTATCTAGGAAAGTGAAGAAGTAAAGTAAGAAAAGAATATCTAATGATAAGTTTACGTAGCAAGCACTAAAATATAAGTTAGAAAATCCAAAATGTTAGTAATAATATAATAATTACGAATCTATATTCGGTTAGTCAAGATATGCTTGTAGATGAAAGTTAGCCTATAGAAAAGTGAAGAAGTAAAGTAAGAAAAGAATATCTAATGATAAGTTTACGTAGCAAGCACTAAAATATAAGTTAGAAAATCCAAAATGTTAGTAATAATATAATAATTACGAATTTGTATTCGGTTTGTCAAGATATGCTTGTAGATGAATGTTAGCCTATAGAAAAGTGAAGAAGTAAAGTAAGAAAAGAATATCTAATGATATGTTTTAGTAGCAAGCACTAAAATATAAGTTAGAATATCCAAAATGTTAGTAATAATATAATAATTACGAATTTGTATTCGGTTTGTCAAGATATGCTTGTAGATGAATGTTAGCCTATAGAAAAGTGAAGAAGTAAAGTAAGAAAAGAATATCTAATGATAAGTTTTCGTAGCAAGCACTAAAATATAAGTTAGAAAATCCAAAATGTTAGTAATAATATAATAATTACGAATCTATATTCGGTTAGTCAAGATATGCTTGTAGATGAAAGTTAGCCTATTGAAAAGTGAAGAAGTAAAGTAAGAAAAGAATATCTAATGATAAGTTTACGTAGCAAGCACTAAAATATAAGTTAGAAAATCCAAAATGTTAGTAATAATATAATAATTACGAATCTATATTCGGTTAGTCAAGATATGCTTGTAGATGAAAGTTAGCCTATAGAAAAGTGAAGAAGTAAAGTAAGAAAAGAATATCTAATGATAAGTTTACGTAGCAAGCACTAAAATATAAGTTAGAAAATCCAAAATGTTAGTAATAATATAATAATTACGAATCTATATTCGGTTAGTCAAGATATGCTTGTAGATGAAAGTTAGCCTATAGAAAAGTGAAGAAGTAAAGTAAGAAAAGAAGATAGAATTTCAGTTATAAGTAGTATGCTTTGAGAAGTAATAAGTATCTAGGAAAGTGAAGAAGTAAAGTAAGAAAAGAATATCTAATGATAAGTTTACGTAGCAAGCACTAAAATATAAGTTAGAAAATCCAAAATGTTAGTAATAATATAATAATTACGAATCTATATTCGGTTAGTCAAGATATGCTTGTAGATGAAAGTTAGCCTATAGAAAAGTGAAGAAGTAAAGTAAGAAAAGAATATCTAATGATAAGTTTTCGTAGCAAGCACTAAAATATAAGTTAGAAAATCCAAAATGTTAGTAATAATATAATAATTACGAATCTATATTCGGTTAGTCAAGATATGCTTGTAGATGAAAGTTAGCCTATAGAAAAGTGAAGAAGTAAAGTAAGAAAAGAAGATAGAATTTCAGTTATAAGTAGTATGCTTTGAGAAGTAATAAGTATCTAGGAAAGTGAAGAAGTAAAGTAAGAAAAGAATATCTAATGATAAGTTTACGTAGCAAGCACTAAAATATAAGTTAGAAAATCCAAAATGTTAGTAATAATATAATAATTACGAATCTATATTCGGTTAGTCAAGATATGCTTGTAGATGAAAGTTAGCCTATAGAAAAGTGAAGAAGTAAAGTAAGAAAAGAATATCTAATGATAAGTTTACGTAGCAAGCACTAAAATATAAGTTAGAAAATCCAAAATGTTAGTAATAATATAATAATTACGAATTTGTATTCGGTTTGTCAAGATATGCTTGTAGATGAATGTTAGCCTATAGAAAAGTGAAGAAGTAAAGTAAGAAAAGAATATCTAATGATAAGTTTTCGTAGCAAGCACTAAAATATAAGTTAGAAAATCCAAAATGTTAGTAATAATATAATAATTACGAATCTATATTCGGTTAGTCAAGATATGCTTGTAGATGAAAGTTAGCCTATAGAAAAGTGAAGAAGTAAAGTAAGAAAAGAAGATAGAATTTCAGTTATAAGTAGTATGCTTTGAGAAGTAATAAGTATCTAGGAAAGTGAAGAAGTAAAGTAAGAAAAGAATATCTAATGATAAGTTTACGTAGCAAGCACTAAAATATAAGTTAGAAAATCCAAAATGTTAGTAATAATATAATAATTACGAATCTATATTCGGTTAGTCAAGATATGCTTGTAGATGAAAGTTAGCCTATAGAAAAGTGAAGAAGTAAAGTAAGAAAAGAATATCTAATGATAAGTTTACGTAGCAAGCACTAAAATATAAGTTAGAAAATCCAAAATGTTAGTAATAATATAATAATTACGAATTTGTATTCGGTTTGTCAAGATATGCTTGTAGATGAATGTTAGCCTATAGAAAAGTGAAGAAGTAAAGTAAGAAAAGAATATCTAATGATATGTTTTAGTAGCAAGCACTAAAATATAAGTTAGAATATCCAAAATGTTAGTAATAATATAATAATTACGAATTTGTATTCGGTTTGTCAAGATATGCTTGTAGATGAATGTTAGCCTATAGAAAAGTGAAGAAGTAAAGTAAGAAAAGAATATCTAATGATATGTTTTAGTAGCAAGCACTAAAATATAAGTTAGAATATCCAAAATGTTAGTAATAATATAATAATTACGAATTTGTATTCGGTTTGTCAAGATATGCTTGTAGATGAATGTTAGCCTATTGAAAAGTGAAGAAGTAAAGTAAGAAAAGAATATCTAATGATAAGTTTACGTAGCAAGCACTAAAATATAAGTTAGAATATCCAAAATGTTAGTAATAATATAATAATTACGAATTTGTATTCGGTTTGTCAAGATATGCTTGTAGATGAATGTTAGCCTATAGAAAAGTGAAGAAGTAAAGTAAGAAAAGAATATCTAATGATATGTTTTACGTAGCAAGCACTAAAATATAAGTTAGAATATCCAAAATGTTAGTAATAATATAATAATTACGAATTTGTATTCGGTTTGTCAAGATATGCTTGTAGATGAATGTTAGCCTATAGAAAAGTGAAGAAGTAAAGTAAGAAAAGAATAGAATTTCAGTATAAGTAGTATGCTTTGAGAAGTAATAAGTATCTAGGAAAGTGAAGAAGTAAAGTAAGAAAAGAATATCTAATGATAAGTTTACGTAGCAAGCACTAAAATATAAGTTAGAATATCCAAAATGTTAGTAATAATATAATAATTACGAATTTGTATTCGGTTTGTCAAGATATGCTTGTAGATGAATGTTAGCCTATAGAAAAGTGAAGAAGTAAAGTAAGAAAAGAAGATAGAATTTCAGTTATAAGTAGATAGAAGTAATAAGTATCTAGGAAAGTGAAGAAGTAAAGTAAGAAAAGAATATCTAATGATAAGTTTACGTAGCAAGCACTAAAATATAAGTTAGAATATCCAAAATGTTAGTAATAATATAATAATTACGAATTTGTATTCGGTTTGTCAAGATATGCTTGTAGATGAATGTTAGCCTATAGAAAAGTGAAGAAGTAAAGTAAGAAAAGAATATCTAATGATAAGTTTTCGTAGCAAGCACTAAAATATAAGTTAGAAAATCCAAAATGTTAGTAATAATATAATAATTACGAATCTATATTCGGTTAGTCAAGATATGCTTGTAGATGAAAGTTAGCCTATTGAAAAGTGAAGAAGTAAAGTAAGAAAAGAATATCTAATGATAAGTTTACGTAGCAAGCACTAAAATATAAGTTAGAAAATCCAAAATGTTAGTAATAATATAATAATTACGAATCTATATTCGGTTAGTCAAGATATGCTTGTAGATGAAAGTTAGCCTATAGAAAAGTGAAGAAGTAAAGTAAGAAAAGAAGATCTAATGATAAGTTTCGTAGCAAGCACTAAAATATGAGTTAGAATATCCAAAATGTTAGTTATAATATAATAATTACGAATCTATATTCGGTTAGTCAAGATATGCTTGTAGATGAAAGTTATCCTATAGAAAGTGAAGAAGTAAAGTAAGAAAAGAATATCTAATGATAAGTTTACGTAGCAAGCACTAAAATATAAGTTAGAAAATCCAAAATGTTAGTAATAATATAATAATTACGAATCTATATTCGGTTAGTCAAGATATGCTTGTAGATGAAAGTTAGCCTATAGAAAAGTGAAGAAGTAAAGTAAGAAAAGAAGATAGAATTTCAGTTATAAGTAGTATGCTTTGAGAAGTAATAAGTATCTAGGAAAGTGAAGAAGTAAAGTAAGAAAAGAATATCTAATGATAAGTTTACGTAGCAAGCACTAAAATATAAGTTAGAATATCCAAAATGTTAGTAATAATATAATAATTACGAATCTATATTCGGTTAGTCAAGATATGCTTGTAGATGAAAGTTAGCCTATTGAAAAGTGAAGAAGTAAAGTAAGAAAAGAATATCTAATGATAAGTTTTCGTAGCAAGCACTAAAATATAAGTTAGAAAATCCAAAATGTTAGTAATAATATAATAATTACGAATCTATATTCGGTTAGTCAAGATATGCTTGTAGATGAAAGTTAGCCTATAGAAAAGTGAAGAAGTAAAGTAAGAAAAGAAGATAGAATTTCAGTTATAAGTAGTATGCTTTGAGAAGTAATAAGTATCTAGGAAAGTGAAGAAGTAAAGTAAGAAAAGAATATCTAATGATAAGTTTACGTAGCAAGCACTAAAATATAAGTTAGAAAATCCAAAATGTTAGTAATAATATAATAATTACGAATCTATATTCGGTTAGTCAAGATATGCTTGTAGATGAAAGTTAGCCTATAGAAAAGTGAAGAAGTAAAGTAAGAAAAGAAGATAGAATTTCAGTTATAAGTAGTATGCTTTGAGAAGTAATAAGTATCTAGGAAAGTGAAGAAGTAAAGTAAGAAAAGAATATCTAATGATAAGTTTACGTAGCAAGCACTAAAATATAAGTTAGAAAATCCAAAATGTTAGTAATAATATAATAATTACGAATCTATATTCGGTTAGTCAAGATATGCTTGTAGATGAAAGTTAGCCTATAGAAAAGTGAAGAAGTAAAGTAAGAAAAGAATATCTAATGATAAGTTTTCGTAGCAAGCACTAAAATATAAGTTAGAAAATCCAAAATGTTAGTAATAATATAATAATTACGAATCTATATTCGGTTAGTCAAGATATGCTTGTAGATGAAAGTTAGCCTATAGAAAAGTGAAGAAGTAAAGTAAGAAAAGAAGATAGAATTTCAGTTATAAGTAGTATGCTTTGAGAAGTAATAAGTATCTAGGAAAGTGAAGAAGTAAAGTAAGAAAAGAATATCTAATGATAAGTTTACGTAGCAAGCACTAAAATATAAGTTAGAAAATCCAAAATGTTAGTAATAATATAATAATTACGAATCTATATTCGGTTAGTCAAGATATGCTTGTAGATGAAAGTTAGCCTATAGAAAAGTGAAGAAGTAAAGTAAGAAAAGAAGATAGAATTTCAGTTATAAGTAGTATGCTTTGAGAAGTAATAAGTATCTAGGAAAGTGAAGAAGTAAAGTAAGAAAAGAATATCTAATGATAAGTTTACGTAGCAAGCACTAAAATATAAGTTAGAAAATCCAAAATGTTAGTAATAATATAATAATTACGAATCTATATTCGGTTAGTCAAGATATGCTTGTAGATGAAAGTTAGCCTATAGAAAAGTGAAGAAGTAAAGTAAGAAAAGAATATCTAATGATAAGTTTACGTAGCAAGCACTAAAATATAAGTTAGAAAATCCAAAATGTTAGTAATAATATAATAATTACGAATCTATATTCGGTTAGTCAAGATATGCTTGTAGATGAAAGTTAGCCTATAGAAAAGTGAAGAAGTAAAGTAAGAAAAGAAGATAGAATTTCAGTTATAAGTAGTATGCTTTGAGAAGTAATAAGTATCTAGGAAAGTGAAGAAGTAAAGTAAGAAAAGAATATCTAATGATAAGTTTACGTAGCAAGCACTAAAATATAAGTTAGAAAATCCAAAATGTTAGTAATAATATAATAATTACGAATCTATATTCGGTTAGTCAAGATATGCTTGTAGATGAAAGTTAGCCTATAGAAAAGTGAAGAAGTAAAGTAAGAAAAGAATATCTAATGATAAGTTTACGTAGCAAGCACTAAAATATAAGTTAGAAAATCCAAAATGTTAGTAATAATATAATAATTACGAATTTGTATTCGGTTTGTCAAGATATGCTTGTAGATGAATGTTAGCCTATAGAAAAGTGAAGAAGTAAAGTAAGAAAAGAATATCTAATGATAAGTTTTCGTAGCAAGCACTAAAATATAAGTTAGAAAATCCAAAATGTTAGTAATAATATAATAATTACGAATCTATATTCGGTTAGTCAAGATATGCTTGTAGATGAATGTTAGCCTATAGAAAAGTGAAGAAGTAAAGTAAGAAAAGAATATCTAATGATAAGTTTACGTAGCAAGCACTAAAATATGAGTTAGAATATCCAAAATGTTAGTTATAATATAATAATTACGAATCTATATTCGGTTAGTCAAGATATGCTTGTAGATGAAAGTTAGCCTATAGAAAAGTGAAGAAGTAAAGTAAGAAAAGAATATCTAATGATAAGTTTTCGTAGCAAGCACTAAAATATAAGTTAGAAAATCCAAAATGTTAGTAATAATATAATAATTACGAATCTATATTCGGTTAGTCAAGATATGCTTGTAGATGAAAGTTAGCCTATAGAAAAGTGAAGAAGTAAAGTAAGAAAAGAAGATAGAATTTCAGTTATAAGTAGTATGCTTTGAGAAGTAATAAGTATCTAGGAAAGTGAAGAAGTAAAGTAAGAAAAGAATATCTAATGATAAGTTTACGTAGCAAGCACTAAAATATAAGTTAGAAAATCCAAAATGTTAGTAATAATATAATAATTACGAATCTATATTCGGTTAGTCAAGATATGCTTGTAGATGAAAGTTAGCCTATAGAAAAGTGAAGAAGTAAAGTAAGAAAAGAAGATAGAATTTCAGTTATAAGTAGTATGCTTTGAGAAGTAATAAGTATCTAGGAAAGTGAAGAAGTAAAGTAAGAAAAGAATATCTAATGATAAGTTTACGTAGCAAGCACTAAAATATAAGTTAGAAAATCCAAAATGTTAGTAATAATATAATAATTACGAATCTATATTCGGTTAGTCAAGATATGCTTGTAGATGAAAGTTAGCCTATAGAAAAGTGAAGAAGTAAAGTAAGAAAAGAAGATAGAATTTCAGTTATAAGTAGTATGCTTTGAGAAGTAATAAGTATCTAGGAAAGTGAAGAAGTAAAGTAAGAAAAGAATATCTAATGATAAGTTTACGTAGCAAGCACTAAAATATAAGTTAGAAAATCCAAAATGTTAGTAATAATATAATAATTACGAATCTATATTCGGTTAGTCAAGATATGCTTGTAGATGAAAGTTAGCCTATAGAAAAGTGAAGAAGTAAAGTAAGAAAAGAATATCTAATGATAAGTTTTCGTAGCAAGCACTAAAATATAAGTTAGAAAATCCAAAATGTTAGTAATAATATAATAATTACGAATCTATATTCGGTTAGTCAAGATATGCTTGTAGATGAAAGTTAGCCTATAGAAAAGTGAAGAAGTAAAGTAAGAAAAGAAGATAGAATTTCAGTTATAAGTAGTATGCTTTGAGAAGTAATAAGTATCTAGGAAAGTGAAGAAGTAAAGTAAGAAAAGAATATCTAATGATAAGTTTACGTAGCAAGCACTAAAATATAAGTTAGAAAATCCAAAATGTTAGTAATAATATAATAATTACGAATCTATATTCGGTTAGTCAAGATATGCTTGTAGATGAAAGTTAGCCTATAGAAAAGTGAAGAAGTAAAGTAAGAAAAGAAGATAGAATTTCAGTTATAAGTAGTATGCTTTGAGAAGTAATAAGTATCTAGGAAAGTGAAGAAGTAAAGTAAGAAAAGAATATCTAATGATAAGTTTACGTAGCAAGCACTAAAATATAAGTTAGAAAATCCAAAATGTTAGTAATAATATAATAATTACGAATCTATATTCGGTTAGTCAAGATATGCTTGTAGATGAAAGTTAGCCTATAGAAAAGTGAAGAAGTAAAGTAAGAAAAGAATATCTAATGATAAGTTTACGTAGCAAGCACTAAAATATAAGTTAGAAAATCCAAAATGTTAGTAATAATATAATAATTACGAATCTATATTCGGTTAGTCAAGATATGCTTGTAGATGAAAGTTAGCCTATAGAAAAGTGAAGAAGTAAAGTAAGAAAAGAAGATAGAATTTCAGTTATAAGTAGTATGCTTTGAGAAGTAATAAGTATCTAGGAAAGTGAAGAAGTAAAGTAAGAAAAGAATATCTAATGATAAGTTTACGTAGCAAGCACTAAAATATAAGTTAGAAAATCCAAAATGTTAGTAATAATATAATAATTACGAATCTATATTCGGTTAGTCAAGATATGCTTGTAGATGAAAGTTAGCCTATAGAAAAGTGAAGAAGTAAAGTAAGAAAAGAATATCTAATGATAAGTTTACGTAGCAAGCACTAAAATATAAGTTAGAAAATCCAAAATGTTAGTAATAATATAATAATTACGAATTTGTATTCGGTTTGTCAAGATATGCTTGTAGATGAATGTTAGCCTATAGAAAAGTGAAGAAGTAAAGTAAGAAAAGAATATCTAATGATAAGTTTTCGTAGCAAGCACTAAAATATAAGTTAGAAAATCCAAAATGTTAGTAATAATATAATAATTACGAATCTATATTCGGTTAGTCAAGATATGCTTGTAGATGAATGTTAGCCTATAGAAAAGTGAAGAAGTAAAGTAAGAAAAGAATATCTAATGATAAGTTTACGTAGCAAGCACTAAAATATGAGTTAGAATATCCAAAATGTTAGTTATAATATAATAATTACGAATCTATATTCGGTTAGTCAAGATATGCTTGTAGATGAAAGTTAGCCTATAGAAAAGTGAAGAAGTAAAGTAAGAAAAGAATATCTAATGATAAGTTTTCGTAGCAAGCACTAAAATATAAGTTAGAAAATCCAAAATGTTAGTAATAATATAATAATTACGAATCTATATTCGGTTAGTCAAGATATGCTTGTAGATGAAAGTTAGCCTATAGAAAAGTGAAGAAGTAAAGTAAGAAAAGAAGATAGAATTTCAGTTATAAGTAGTATGCTTTGAGAAGTAATAAGTATCTAGGAAAGTGAAGAAGTAAAGTAAGAAAAGAATATCTAATGATAAGTTTACGTAGCAAGCACTAAAATATAAGTTAGAAAATCCAAAATGTTAGTAATAATATAATAATTACGAATCTATATTCGGTTAGTCAAGATATGCTTGTAGATGAAAGTTAGCCTATAGAAAAGTGAAGAAGTAAAGTAAGAAAAGAAGATAGAATTTCAGTTATAAGTAGTATGCTTTGAGAAGTAATAAGTATCTAGGAAAGTGAAGAAGTAAAGTAAGAAAAGAATATCTAATGATAAGTTTACGTAGCAAGCACTAAAATATAAGTTAGAAAATCCAAAATGTTAGTAATAATATAATAATTACGAATCTATATTCGGTTAGTCAAGATATGCTTGTAGATGAAAGTTAGCCTATAGAAAAGTGAAGAAGTAAAGTAAGAAAAGAATATCTAATGATAAGTTTTCGTAGCAAGCACTAAAATATAAGTTAGAAAATCCAAAATGTTAGTAATAATATAATAATTACGAATCTATATTCGGTTAGTCAAGATATGCTTGTAGATGAAAGTTAGCCTATAGAAAAGTGAAGAAGTAAAGTAAGAAAAGAAGATAGAATTTCAGTTATAAGTAGTATGCTTTGAGAAGTAATAAGTATCTAGGAAAGTGAAGAAGTAAAGTAAGAAAAGAATATCTAATGATAAGTTTACGTAGCAAGCACTAAAATATAAGTTAGAAAATCCAAAATGTTAGTAATAATATAATAATTACGAATCTATATTCGGTTAGTCAAGATATGCTTGTAGATGAAAGTTAGCCTATAGAAAAGTGAAGAAGTAAAGTAAGAAAAGAAGATAGAATTTCAGTTATAAGTAGTATGCTTTGAGAAGTAATAAGTATCTAGGAAAGTGAAGAAGTAAAGTAAGAAAAGAATATCTAATGATAAGTTTACGTAGCAAGCACTAAAATATAAGTTAGAAAATCCAAAATGTTAGTAATAATATAATAATTACGAATCTATATTCGGTTAGTCAAGATATGCTTGTAGATGAAAGTTAGCCTATAGAAAAGTGAAGAAGTAAAGTAAGAAAAGAATATCTAATGATAAGTTTACGTAGCAAGCACTAAAATATAAGTTAGAAAATCCAAAATGTTAGTAATAATATAATAATTACGAATCTATATTCGGTTAGTCAAGATATGCTTGTAGATGAAAGTTAGCCTATAGAAAAGTGAAGAAGTAAAGTAAGAAAAGAAGATAGAATTTCAGTTATAAGTAGTATGCTTTGAGAAGTAATAAGTATCTAGGAAAGTGAAGAAGTAAAGTAAGAAAAGAATATCTAATGATAAGTTTACGTAGCAAGCACTAAAATATAAGTTAGAAAATCCAAAATGTTAGTAATAATATAATAATTACGAATCTATATTCGGTTAGTCAAGATATGCTTGTAGATGAAAGTTAGCCTATAGAAAAGTGAAGAAGTAAAGTAAGAAAAGAATATCTAATGATAAGTTTACGTAGCAAGCACTAAAATATAAGTTAGAAAATCCAAAATGTTAGTAATAATATAATAATTACGAATCTATATTCGGTTAGTCAAGATATGCTTGTAGATGAAAGTTAGCCTATAGAAAAGTGAAGAAGTAAAGTAAGAAAAGAAGATAGAATTTCAGTTATAAGTAGTATGCTTTGAGAAGTAATAAGTATCTAGGAAAGTGAAGAAGTAAAGTAAGAAAAGAATATCTAATGATAAGTTTACGTAGCAAGCACTAAAATATAAGTTAGAAAATCCAAAATGTTAGTAATAATATAATAATTACGAATCTATATTCGGTTAGTCAAGATATGCTTGTAGATGAAAGTTAGCCTATAGAAAAGTGAAGAAGTAAAGTAAGAAAAGAATATCTAATGATAAGTTTTCGTAGCAAGCACTAAAATATAAGTTAGAAAATCCAAAATGTTAGTAATAATATAATAATTACGAATCTATATTCGGTTAGTCAAGATATGCTTGTAGATGAAAGTTAGCCTATAGAAAAGTGAAGAAGTAAAGTAAGAAAAGAAGATAGAATTTCAGTTATAAGTAGTATGCTTTGAGAAGTAATAAGTATCTAGGAAAGTGAAGAAGTAAAGTAAGAAAAGAATATCTAATGATAAGTTTACGTAGCAAGCACTAAAATATAAGTTAGAAAATCCAAAATGTTAGTAATAATATAATAATTACGAATCTATATTCGGTTAGTCAAGATATGCTTGTAGATGAAAGTTAGCCTATAGAAAAGTGAAGAAGTAAAGTAAGAAAAGAAGATAGAATTTCAGTTATAAGTAGTATGCTTTGAGAAGTAATAAGTATCTAGGAAAGTGAAGAAGTAAAGTAAGAAAAGAATATCTAATGATAAGTTTACGTAGCAAGCACTAAAATATAAGTTAGAAAATCCAAAATGTTAGTAATAATATAATAATTACGAATCTATATTCGGTTAGTCAAGATATGCTTGTAGATGAAAGTTAGCCTATAGAAAAGTGAAGAAGTAAAGTAAGAAAAGAATATCTAATGATAAGTTTTCGTAGCAAGCACTAAAATATAAGTTAGAAAATCCAAAATGTTAGTAATAATATAATAATTACGAATCTATATTCGGTTAGTCAAGATATGCTTGTAGATGAAAGTTAGCCTATAGAAAAGTGAAGAAGTAAAGTAAGAAAAGAAGATAGAATTTCAGTTATAAGTAGTATGCTTTGAGAAGTAATAAGTATCTAGGAAAGTGAAGAAGTAAAGTAAGAAAAGAATATCTAATGATAAGTTTACGTAGCAAGCACTAAAATATAAGTTAGAAAATCCAAAATGTTAGTAATAATATAATAATTACGAATCTATATTCGGTTAGTCAAGATATGCTTGTAGATGAAAGTTAGCCTATAGAAAAGTGAAGAAGTAAAGTAAGAAAAGAATATCTAATGATAAGTTTACGTAGCAAGCACTAAAATATAAGTTAGAAAATCCAAAATGTTAGTAATAATATAATAATTACGAATTTGTATTCGGTTTGTCAAGATATGCTTGTAGATGAATGTTAGCCTATAGAAAAGTGAAGAAGTAAAGTAAGAAAAGAATATCTAATGATATGTTTTAGTAGCAAGCACTAAAATATAAGTTAGAATATCCAAAATGTTAGTAATAATATAATAATTACGAATTTGTATTCGGTTTGTCAAGATATGCTTGTAGATGAATGTTAGCCTATAGAAAAGTGAAGAAGTAAAGTAAGAAAAGAATATCTAATGATAAGTTTTCGTAGCAAGCACTAAAATATAAGTTAGAAAATCCAAAATGTTAGTAATAATATAATAATTACGAATCTATATTCGGTTAGTCAAGATATGCTTGTAGATGAAAGTTAGCCTATTGAAAAGTGAAGAAGTAAAGTAAGAAAAGAATATCTAATGATAAGTTTACGTAGCAAGCACTAAAATATAAGTTAGAAAATCCAAAATGTTAGTAATAATATAATAATTACGAATCTATATTCGGTTAGTCAAGATATGCTTGTAGATGAAAGTTAGCCTATAGAAAAGTGAAGAAGTAAAGTAAGAAAAGAATATCTAATGATAAGTTTACGTAGCAAGCACTAAAATATAAGTTAGAAAATCCAAAATGTTAGTAATAATATAATAATTACGAATCTATATTCGGTTAGTCAAGATATGCTTGTAGATGAAAGTTAGCCTATAGAAAAGTGAAGAAGTAAAGTAAGAAAAGAAGATAGAATTTCAGTTATAAGTAGTATGCTTTGAGAAGTAATAAGTATCTAGGAAAGTGAAGAAGTAAAGTAAGAAAAGAATATCTAATGATAAGTTTACGTAGCAAGCACTAAAATATAAGTTAGAAAATCCAAAATGTTAGTAATAATATAATAATTACGAATCTATATTCGGTTAGTCAAGATATGCTTGTAGATGAAAGTTAGCCTATAGAAAAGTGAAGAAGTAAAGTAAGAAAAGAAGATAGAATTTCAGTTATAAGTAGTATGCTTTGAGAAGTAATAAGTATCTAGGAAAGTGAAGAAGTAAAGTAAGAAAAGAATATCTAATGATAAGTTTACGTAGCAAGCACTAAAATATAAGTTAGAAAATCCAAAATGTTAGTAATAATATAATAATTACGAATCTATATTCGGTTAGTCAAGATATGCTTGTAGATGAATGTTAGCCTATAGAAAAGTGAAGAAGTAAAGTAAGAAAAGAATATCTAATGATAAGTTTACGTAGCAAGCACTAAAATATGAGTTAGAATATCCAAAATGTTAGTTATAATATAATAATTACGAATCTATATTCGGTTAGTCAAGATATGCTTGTAGATGAAAGTTAGCCTATAGAAAAGTGAAGAAGTAAAGTAAGAAAAGAATATCTAATGATAAGTTTTCGTAGCAAGCACTAAAATATAAGTTAGAAAATCCAAAATGTTAGTAATAATATAATAATTACGAATCTATATTCGGTTAGTCAAGATATGCTTGTAGATGAAAGTTAGCCTATAGAAAAGTGAAGAAGTAAAGTAAGAAAAGAATATCTAATGATAAGTTTTCGTAGCAAGCACTAAAATATAAGTTAGAAAATCCAAAATGTTAGTAATAATATAATAATTACGAATCTATATTCGGTTAGTCAAGATATGCTTGTAGATGAAAGTTAGCCTATAGAAAAGTGAAGAAGTAAAGTAAGAAAAGAAGATAGAATTTCAGTTATAAGTAGTATGCTTTGAGAAGTAATAAGTATCTAGGAAAGTGAAGAAGTAAAGTAAGAAAAGAATATCTAATGATAAGTTTACGTAGCAAGCACTAAAATATAAGTTAGAAAATCCAAAATGTTAGTAATAATATAATAATTACGAATCTATATTCGGTTAGTCAAGATATGCTTGTAGATGAAAGTTAGCCTATAGAAAAGTGAAGAAGTAAAGTAAGAAAAGAAGATAGAATTTCAGTTATAAGTAGTATGCTTTGAGAAGTAATAAGTATCTAGGAAAGTGAAGAAGTAAAGTAAGAAAAGAATATCTAATGATAAGTTTACGTAGCAAGCACTAAAATATAAGTTAGAAAATCCAAAATGTTAGTAATAATATAATAATTACGAATCTATATTCGGTTAGTCAAGATATGCTTGTAGATGAAAGTTAGCCTATAGAAAAGTGAAGAAGTAAAGTAAGAAAAGAATATCTAATGATAAGTTTTCGTAGCAAGCACTAAAATATAAGTTAGAAAATCCAAAATGTTAGTAATAATATAATAATTACGAATCTATATTCGGTTAGTCAAGATATGCTTGTAGATGAAAGTTAGCCTATAGAAAAGTGAAGAAGTAAAGTAAGAAAAGAAGATAGAATTTCAGTTATAAGTAGTATGCTTTGAGAAGTAATAAGTATCTAGGAAAGTGAAGAAGTAAAGTAAGAAAAGAATATCTAATGATAAGTTTACGTAGCAAGCACTAAAATATAAGTTAGAAAATCCAAAATGTTAGTAATAATATAATAATTACGAATCTATATTCGGTTAGTCAAGATATGCTTGTAGATGAAAGTTAGCCTATAGAAAAGTGAAGAAGTAAAGTAAGAAAAGAAGATAGAATTTCAGTTATAAGTAGTATGCTTTGAGAAGTAATAAGTATCTAGGAAAGTGAAGAAGTAAAGTAAGAAAAGAATATCTAATGATAAGTTTACGTAGCAAGCACTAAAATATAAGTTAGAAAATCCAAAATGTTAGTAATAATATAATAATTACGAATCTATATTCGGTTAGTCAAGATATGCTTGTAGATGAAAGTTAGCCTATAGAAAAGTGAAGAAGTAAAGTAAGAAAAGAATATCTAATGATAAGTTTTCGTAGCAAGCACTAAAATATAAGTTAGAAAATCCAAAATGTTAGTAATAATATAATAATTACGAATCTATATTCGGTTAGTCAAGATATGCTTGTAGATGAAAGTTAGCCTATAGAAAAGTGAAGAAGTAAAGTAAGAAAAGAAGATAGAATTTCAGTTATAAGTAGTATGCTTTGAGAAGTAATAAGTATCTAGGAAAGTGAAGAAGTAAAGTAAGAAAAGAATATCTAATGATAAGTTTACGTAGCAAGCACTAAAATATAAGTTAGAAAATCCAAAATGTTAGTAATAATATAATAATTACGAATCTATATTCGGTTAGTCAAGATATGCTTGTAGATGAAAGTTAGCCTATAGAAAAGTGAAGAAGTAAAGTAAGAAAAGAAGATAGAATTTCAGTTATAAGTAGTATGCTTTGAGAAGTAATAAGTATCTAGGAAAGTGAAGAAGTAAAGTAAGAAAAGAATATCTAATGATAAGTTTACGTAGCAAGCACTAAAATATAAGTTAGAAAATCCAAAATGTTAGTAATAATATAATAATTACGAATCTATATTCGGTTAGTCAAGATATGCTTGTAGATGAAAGTTAGCCTATAGAAAAGTGAAGAAGTAAAGTAAGAAAAGAAGATAGAATTTCAGTTATAAGTAGTATGCTTTGAGAAGTAATAAGTATCTAGGAAAGTGAAGAAGTAAAGTAAGAAAAGAATATCTAATGATAAGTTTACGTAGCAAGCACTAAAATATAAGTTAGAAAATCCAAAATGTTAGTAATAATATAATAATTACGAATCTATATTCGGTTAGTCAAGATATGCTTGTAGATGAAAGTTAGCCTATAGAAAAGTGAAGAAGTAAAGTAAGAAAAGAAGATAGAATTTCAGTTATAAGTAGTATGCTTTGAGAAGTAATAAGTATCTAGGAAAGTGAAGAAGTAAAGTAAGAAAAGAATATCTAATGATAAGTTTACGTAGCAAGCACTAAAATATAAGTTAGAAAATCCAAAATGTTAGTAATAATATAATAATTACGAATCTATATTCGGTTAGTCAAGATATGCTTGTAGATGAAAGTTAGCCTATAGAAAAGTGAAGAAGTAAAGTAAGAAAAGAATATCTAATGATAAGTTTTCGTAGCAAGCACTAAAATATAAGTTAGAAAATCCAAAATGTTAGTAATAATATAATAATTACGAATCTATATTCGGTTAGTCAAGATATGCTTGTAGATGAAAGTTAGCCTATAGAAAAGTGAAGAAGTAAAGTAAGAAAAGAAGATAGAATTTCAGTTATAAGTAGTATGCTTTGAGAAGTAATAAGTATCTAGGAAAGTGAAGAAGTAAAGTAAGAAAAGAATATCTAATGATAAGTTTACGTAGCAAGCACTAAAATATAAGTTAGAAAATCCAAAATGTTAGTAATAATATAATAATTACGAATCTATATTCGGTTAGTCAAGATATGCTTGTAGATGAAAGTTAGCCTATAGAAAAGTGAAGAAGTAAAGTAAGAAAAGAAGATAGAATTTCAGTTATAAGTAGTATGCTTTGAGAAGTAATAAGTATCTAGGAAAGTGAAGAAGTAAAGTAAGAAAAGAATATCTAATGATAAGTTTACGTAGCAAGCACTAAAATATAAGTTAGAAAATCCAAAATGTTAGTAATAATATAATAATTACGAATCTATATTCGGTTAGTCAAGATATGCTTGTAGATGAATGTTAGCCTATAGAAAAGTGAAGAAGTAAAGTAAGAAAAGAATATCTAATGATAAGTTTACGTAGCAAGCACTAAAATATGAGTTAGAATATCCAAAATGTTAGTTATAATATAATAATTACGAATCTATATTCGGTTAGTCAAGATATGCTTGTAGATGAAAGTTAGCCTATAGAAAAGTGAAGAAGTAAAGTAAGAAAAGAATATCTAATGATAAGTTTTCGTAGCAAGCACTAAAATATAAGTTAGAAAATCCAAAATGTTAGTAATAATATAATAATTACGAATCTATATTCGGTTAGTCAAGATATGCTTGTAGATGAAAGTTAGCCTATAGAAAAGTGAAGAAGTAAAGTAAGAAAAGAAGATAGAATTTCAGTTATAAGTAGTATGCTTTGAGAAGTAATAAGTATCTAGGAAAGTGAAGAAGTAAAGTAAGAAAAGAATATCTAATGATAAGTTTACGTAGCAAGCACTAAAATATAAGTTAGAAAATCCAAAATGTTAGTAATAATATAATAATTACGAATCTATATTCGGTTAGTCAAGATATGCTTGTAGATGAAAGTTAGCCTATAGAAAAGTGAAGAAGTAAAGTAAGAAAAGAAGATAGAATTTCAGTTATAAGTAGTATGCTTTGAGAAGTAATAAGTATCTAGGAAAGTGAAGAAGTAAAGTAAGAAAAGAATATCTAATGATAAGTTTACGTAGCAAGCACTAAAATATAAGTTAGAAAATCCAAAATGTTAGTAATAATATAATAATTACGAATCTATATTCGGTTAGTCAAGATATGCTTGTAGATGAAAGTTAGCCTATAGAAAAGTGAAGAAGTAAAGTAAGAAAAGAATATCTAATGATAAGTTTTCGTAGCAAGCACTAAAATATAAGTTAGAAAATCCAAAATGTTAGTAATAATATAATAATTACGAATCTATATTCGGTTAGTCAAGATATGCTTGTAGATGAAAGTTAGCCTATAGAAAAGTGAAGAAGTAAAGTAAGAAAAGAAGATAGAATTTCAGTTATAAGTAGTATGCTTTGAGAAGTAATAAGTATCTAGGAAAGTGAAGAAGTAAAGTAAGAAAAGAATATCTAATGATAAGTTTACGTAGCAAGCACTAAAATATAAGTTAGAAAATCCAAAATGTTAGTAATAATATAATAATTACGAATCTATATTCGGTTAGTCAAGATATGCTTGTAGATGAATGTTAGCCTATAGAAAAGTGAAGAAGTAAAGTAAGAAAAGAATATCTAATGATAAGTTTACGTAGCAAGCACTAAAATATGAGTTAGAATATCCAAAATGTTAGTTATAATATAATAATTACGAATCTATATTCGGTTAGTCAAGATATGCTTGTAGATGAAAGTTAGCCTATAGAAAAGTGAAGAAGTAAAGTAAGAAAAGAATATCTAATGATAAGTTTTCGTAGCAAGCACTAAAATATAAGTTAGAAAATCCAAAATGTTAGTAATAATATAATAATTACGAATCTATATTCGGTTAGTCAAGATATGCTTGTAGATGAAAGTTAGCCTATAGAAAAGTGAAGAAGTAAAGTAAGAAAAGAAGATAGAATTTCAGTTATAAGTAGTATGCTTTGAGAAGTAATAAGTATCTAGGAAAGTGAAGAAGTAAAGTAAGAAAAGAATATCTAATGATAAGTTTACGTAGCAAGCACTAAAATATAAGTTAGAAAATCCAAAATGTTAGTAATAATATAATAATTACGAATCTATATTCGGTTAGTCAAGATATGCTTGTAGATGAAAGTTAGCCTATAGAAAAGTGAAGAAGTAAAGTAAGAAAAGAATATCTAATGATAAGTTTACGTAGCAAGCACTAAAATATAAGTTAGAAAATCCAAAATGTTAGTAATAATATAATAATTACGAATCTATATTCGGTTAGTCAAGATATGCTTGTAGATGAAAGTTAGCCTATAGAAAAGTGAAGAAGTAAAGTAAGAAAAGAAGATAGAATTTCAGTTATAAGTAGTATGCTTTGAGAAGTAATAAGTATCTAGGAAAGTGAAGAAGTAAAGTAAGAAAAGAATATCTAATGATAAGTTTACGTAGCAAGCACTAAAATATAAGTTAGAAAATCCAAAATGTTAGTAATAATATAATAATTACGAATCTATATTCGGTTAGTCAAGATATGCTTGTAGATGAAAGTTAGCCTATAGAAAAGTGAAGAAGTAAAGTAAGAAAAGAAGATAGAATTTCAGTTATAAGTAGTATGCTTTGAGAAGTAATAAGTATCTAGGAAAGTGAAGAAGTAAAGTAAGAAAAGAATATCTAATGATAAGTTTACGTAGCAAGCACTAAAATATAAGTTAGAAAATCCAAAATGTTAGTAATAATATAATAATTACGAATCTATATTCGGTTAGTCAAGATATGCTTGTAGATGAATGTTAGCCTATAGAAAAGTGAAGAAGTAAAGTAAGAAAAGAAGATAGAATTTCAGTTATAAGTAGTATGCTTTGAGAAGTAATAAGTATCTAGGAAAGTGAAGAAGTAAAGTAAGAAAAGAATATCTAATGATAAGTTTACGTAGCAAGCACTAAAATATAAGTTAGAAAATCCAAAATGTTAGTAATAATATAATAATTACGAATCTATATTCGGTTAGTCAAGATATGCTTGTAGATGAAAGTTAGCCTATAGAAAAGTGAAGAAGTAAAGTAAGAAAAGAATATCTAATGATAAGTTTTCGTAGCAAGCACTAAAATATAAGTTAGAAAATCCAAAATGTTAGTAATAATATAATAATTACGAATCTATATTCGGTTAGTCAAGATATGCTTGTAGATGAAAGTTAGCCTATAGAAAAGTGAAGAAGTAAAGTAAGAAAAGAAGATAGAATTTCAGTTATAAGTAGTATGCTTTGAGAAGTAATAAGTATCTAGGAAAGTGAAGAAGTAAAGTAAGAAAAGAATATCTAATGATAAGTTTACGTAGCAAGCACTAAAATATAAGTTAGAAAATCCAAAATGTTAGTAATAATATAATAATTACGAATCTATATTCGGTTAGTCAAGATATGCTTGTAGATGAAAGTTAGCCTATAGAAAAGTGAAGAAGTAAAGTAAGAAAAGAAGATAGAATTTCAGTTATAAGTAGTATGCTTTGAGAAGTAATAAGTATCTAGGAAAGTGAAGAAGTAAAGTAAGAAAAGAATATCTAATGATAAGTTTACGTAGCAAGCACTAAAATATAAGTTAGAAAATCCAAAATGTTAGTAATAATATAATAATTACGAATCTATATTCGGTTAGTCAAGATATGCTTGTAGATGAATGTTAGCCTATAGAAAAGTGAAGAAGTAAAGTAAGAAAAGAATATCTAATGATAAGTTTACGTAGCAAGCACTAAAATATGAGTTAGAATATCCAAAATGTTAGTTATAATATAATAATTACGAATCTATATTCGGTTAGTCAAGATATGCTTGTAGATGAAAGTTAGCCTATAGAAAAGTGAAGAAGTAAAGTAAGAAAAGAATATCTAATGATAAGTTTTCGTAGCAAGCACTAAAATATAAGTTAGAAAATCCAAAATGTTAGTAATAATATAATAATTACGAATCTATATTCGGTTAGTCAAGATATGCTTGTAG
Source organism: Loxodes magnus (assembly GCA_946699065.1). Lineage (NCBI taxonomy): Eukaryota > Ciliophora > Karyorelictea > Loxodida > Loxodidae > Loxodes > Loxodes magnus. The sequence continues at coordinate 38,446 of CAMPDV010002538.1, read as the reverse complement.
ATGAAAGTTAGCCTATAGAAAAGTGAAGAAGTAAAGTAAGAAAAGAAGATAGAATTTCAGTTATAAGTAGTATGCTTTGAGAAGTAATAAGTATCTAGGAAAGTGAAGAAGTAAAGTAAGAAAAGAATATCTAATGATAAGTTTACGTAGCAAGCACTAAAATATAAGTTAGAAAATCCAAAATGTTAGTAATAATATAATAATTACGAATCTATATTCGGTTAGTCAAGATATGCTTGTAGATGAAAGTTAGCCTATAGAAAAGTGAAGAAGTAAAGTAAGAAAAGAATATCTAATGATAAGTTTTCGTAGCAAGCACTAAAATATAAGTTAGAAAATCCAAAATGTTAGTAATAATATAATAATTACGAATCTATATTCGGTTAGTCAAGATATGCTTGTAGATGAAAGTTAGCCTATAGAAAAGTGAAGAAGTAAAGTAAGAAAAGAAGATAGAATTTCAGTTATAAGTAGTATGCTTTGAGAAGTAATAAGTATCTAGGAAAGTGAAGAAGTAAAGTAAGAAAAGAATATCTAATGATAAGTTTACGTAGCAAGCACTAAAATATAAGTTAGAAAATCCAAAATGTTAGTAATAATATAATAATTACGAATCTATATTCGGTTAGTCAAGATATGCTTGTAGATGAAAGTTAGCCTATAGAAAAGTGAAGAAGTAAAGTAAGAAAAGAAGATAGAATTTCAGTTATAAGTAGTATGCTTTGAGAAGTAATAAGTATCTAGGAAAGTGAAGAAGTAAAGTAAGAAAAGAATATCTAATGATAAGTTTACGTAGCAAGCACTAAAATATAAGTTAGAAAATCCAAAATGTTAGTAATAATATAATAATTACGAATCTATATTCGGTTAGTCAAGATATGCTTGTAGATGAATGTTAGCCTATAGAAAAGTGAAGAAGTAAAGTAAGAAAAGAATATCTAATGATAAGTTTACGTAGCAAGCACTAAAATATGAGTTAGAATATCCAAAATGTTAGTTATAATATAATAATTACGAATCTATATTCGGTTAGTCAAGATATGCTTGTAGATGAAAGTTAGCCTATAGAAAAGTGAAGAAGTAAAGTAAGAAAAGAATATCTAATGATAAGTTTTCGTAGCAAGCACTAAAATATAAGTTAGAAAATCCAAAATGTTAGTAATAATATAATAATTACGAATCTATATTCGGTTAGTCAAGATATGCTTGTAGATGAAAGTTAGCCTATAGAAAAGTGAAGAAGTAAAGTAAGAAAAGAAGATAGAATTTCAGTTATAAGTAGTATGCTTTGAGAAGTAATAAGTATCTAGGAAAGTGAAGAAGTAAAGTAAGAAAAGAATATCTAATGATAAGTTTACGTAGCAAGCACTAAAATATAAGTTAGAAAATCCAAAATGTTAGTAATAATATAATAATTACGAATCTATATTCGGTTAGTCAAGATATGCTTGTAGATGAATGTTAGCCTATAGAAAAGTGAAGAAGTAAAGTAAGAAAAGAATATCTAATGATAAGTTTACGTAGCAAGCACTAAAATATGAGTTAGAATATCCAAAATGTTAGTTATAATATAATAATTACGAATCTATATTCGGTTAGTCAAGATATGCTTGTAGATGAAAGTTAGCCTATAGAAAAGTGAAGAAGTAAAGTAAGAAAAGAATATCTAATGATAAGTTTTCGTAGCAAGCACTAAAATATAAGTTAGAAAATCCAAAATGTTAGTAATAATATAATAATTACGAATCTATATTCGGTTAGTCAAGATATGCTTGTAGATGAAAGTTAGCCTATAGAAAAGTGAAGAAGTAAAGTAAGAAAAGAAGATAGAATTTCAGTTATAAGTAGTATGCTTTGAGAAGTAATAAGTATCTAGGAAAGTGAAGAAGTAAAGTAAGAAAAGAATATCTAATGATAAGTTTACGTAGCAAGCACTAAAATATAAGTTAGAAAATCCAAAATGTTAGTAATAATATAATAATTACGAATCTATATTCGGTTAGTCAAGATATGCTTGTAGATGAAAGTTAGCCTATAGAAAAGTGAAGAAGTAAAGTAAGAAAAGAAGATAGAATTTCAGTTATAAGTAGTATGCTTTGAGAAGTAATAAGTATCTAGGAAAGTGAAGAAGTAAAGTAAGAAAAGAATATCTAATGATAAGTTTACGTAGCAAGCACTAAAATATAAGTTAGAAAATCCAAAATGTTAGTAATAATATAATAATTACGAATCTATATTCGGTTAGTCAAGATATGCTTGTAGATGAAAGTTAGCCTATAGAAAAGTGAAGAAGTAAAGTAAGAAAAGAATATCTAATGATAAGTTTTCGTAGCAAGCACTAAAATATAAGTTAGAAAATCCAAAATGTTAGTAATAATATAATAATTACGAATCTATATTCGGTTAGTCAAGATATGCTTGTAGATGAAAGTTAGCCTATAGAAAAGTGAAGAAGTAAAGTAAGAAAAGAAGATAGAATTTCAGTTATAAGTAGTATGCTTTGAGAAGTAATAAGTATCTAGGAAAGTGAAGAAGTAAAGTAAGAAAAGAATATCTAATGATAAGTTTACGTAGCAAGCACTAAAATATAAGTTAGAAAATCCAAAATGTTAGTAATAATATAATAATTACGAATCTATATTCGGTTAGTCAAGATATGCTTGTAGATGAATGTTAGCCTATAGAAAAGTGAAGAAGTAAAGTAAGAAAAGAATATCTAATGATAAGTTTACGTAGCAAGCACTAAAATATGAGTTAGAATATCCAAAATGTTAGTTATAATATAATAATTACGAATCTATATTCGGTTAGTCAAGATATGCTTGTAGATGAAAGTTAGCCTATAGAAAAGTGAAGAAGTAAAGTAAGAAAAGAATATCTAATGATAAGTTTTCGTAGCAAGCACTAAAATATAAGTTAGAAAATCCAAAATGTTAGTAATAATATAATAATTACGAATCTATATTCGGTTAGTCAAGATATGCTTGTAGATGAAAGTTAGCCTATAGAAAAGTGAAGAAGTAAAGTAAGAAAAGAATATCTAATGATAAGTTTTCGTAGCAAGCACTAAAATATAAGTTAGAAAATCCAAAATGTTAGTAATAATATAATAATTACGAATCTATATTCGGTTAGTCAAGATATGCTTGTAGATGAAAGTTAGCCTATAGAAAAGTGAAGAAGTAAAGTAAGAAAAGAAGATAGAATTTCAGTTATAAGTAGTATGCTTTGAGAAGTAATAAGTATCTAGGAAAGTGAAGAAGTAAAGTAAGAAAAGAATATCTAATGATAAGTTTACGTAGCAAGCACTAAAATATAAGTTAGAAAATCCAAAATGTTAGTAATAATATAATAATTACGAATCTATATTCGGTTAGTCAAGATATGCTTGTAGATGAAAGTTAGCCTATAGAAAAGTGAAGAAGTAAAGTAAGAAAAGAAGATAGAATTTCAGTTATAAGTAGTATGCTTTGAGAAGTAATAAGTATCTAGGAAAGTGAAGAAGTAAAGTAAGAAAAGAATATCTAATGATAAGTTTACGTAGCAAGCACTAAAATATAAGTTAGAAAATCCAAAATGTTAGTAATAATATAATAATTACGAATCTATATTCGGTTAGTCAAGATATGCTTGTAGATGAAAGTTAGCCTATAGAAAAGTGAAGAAGTAAAGTAAGAAAAGAAGATAGAATTTCAGTTATAAGTAGTATGCTTTGAGAAGTAATAAGTATCTAGGAAAGTGAAGAAGTAAAGTAAGAAAAGAATATCTAATGATAAGTTTACGTAGCAAGCACTAAAATATAAGTTAGAAAATCCAAAATGTTAGTAATAATATAATAATTACGAATCTATATTCGGTTAGTCAAGATATGCTTGTAGATGAATGTTAGCCTATAGAAAAGTGAAGAAGTAAAGTAAGAAAAGAATATCTAATGATAAGTTTACGTAGCAAGCACTAAAATATGAGTTAGAATATCCAAAATGTTAGTTATAATATAATAATTACGAATCTATATTCGGTTAGTCAAGATATGCTTGTAGATGAAAGTTAGCCTATAGAAAAGTGAAGAAGTAAAGTAAGAAAAGAATATCTAATGATAAGTTTTCGTAGCAAGCACTAAAATATAAGTTAGAAAATCCAAAATGTTAGTAATAATATAATAATTACGAATCTATATTCGGTTAGTCAAGATATGCTTGTAGATGAAAGTTAGCCTATAGAAAAGTGAAGAAGTAAAGTAAGAAAAGAAGATAGAATTTCAGTTATAAGTAGTATGCTTTGAGAAGTAATAAGTATCTAGGAAAGTGAAGAAGTAAAGTAAGAAAAGAATATCTAATGATAAGTTTACGTAGCAAGCACTAAAATATAAGTTAGAAAATCCAAAATGTTAGTAATAATATAATAATTACGAATCTATATTCGGTTAGTCAAGATATGCTTGTAGATGAAAGTTAGCCTATAGAAAAGTGAAGAAGTAAAGTAAGAAAAGAATATCTAATGATAAGTTTTCGTAGCAAGCACTAAAATATAAGTTAGAAAATCCAAAATGTTAGTAATAATATAATAATTACGAATCTATATTCGGTTAGTCAAGATATGCTTGTAGATGAAAGTTAGCCTATAGAAAAGTGAAGAAGTAAAGTAAGAAAAGAAGATAGAATTTCAGTTATAAGTAGTATGCTTTGAGAAGTAATAAGTATCTAGGAAAGTGAAGAAGTAAAGTAAGAAAAGAATATCTAATGATAAGTTTACGTAGCAAGCACTAAAATATAAGTTAGAAAATCCAAAATGTTAGTAATAATATAATAATTACGAATCTATATTCGGTTAGTCAAGATATGCTTGTAGATGAAAGTTAGCCTATAGAAAAGTGAAGAAGTAAAGTAAGAAAAGAAGATAGAATTTCAGTTATAAGTAGTATGCTTTGAGAAGTAATAAGTATCTAGGAAAGTGAAGAAGTAAAGTAAGAAAAGAATATCTAATGATAAGTTTACGTAGCAAGCACTAAAATATAAGTTAGAAAATCCAAAATGTTAGTAATAATATAATAATTACGAATCTATATTCGGTTAGTCAAGATATGCTTGTAGATGAATGTTAGCCTATAGAAAAGTGAAGAAGTAAAGTAAGAAAAGAATATCTAATGATAAGTTTACGTAGCAAGCACTAAAATATGAGTTAGAATATCCAAAATGTTAGTTATAATATAATAATTACGAATCTATATTCGGTTAGTCAAGATATGCTTGTAGATGAAAGTTAGCCTATAGAAAAGTGAAGAAGTAAAGTAAGAAAAGAATATCTAATGATAAGTTTTCGTAGCAAGCACTAAAATATAAGTTAGAAAATCCAAAATGTTAGTAATAATATAATAATTACGAATCTATATTCGGTTAGTCAAGATATGCTTGTAGATGAAAGTTAGCCTATAGAAAAGTGAAGAAGTAAAGTAAGAAAAGAAGATAGAATTTCAGTTATAAGTAGTATGCTTTGAGAAGTAATAAGTATCTAGGAAAGTGAAGAAGTAAAGTAAGAAAAGAATATCTAATGATAAGTTTACGTAGCAAGCACTAAAATATAAGTTAGAAAATCCAAAATGTTAGTAATAATATAATAATTACGAATCTATATTCGGTTAGTCAAGATATGCTTGTAGATGAAAGTTAGCCTATAGAAAAGTGAAGAAGTAAAGTAAGAAAAGAATATCTAATGATAAGTTTTCGTAGCAAGCACTAAAATATAAGTTAGAAAATCCAAAATGTTAGTAATAATATAATAATTACGAATCTATATTCGGTTAGTCAAGATATGCTTGTAGATGAAAGTTAGCCTATAGAAAAGTGAAGAAGTAAAGTAAGAAAAGAAGATAGAATTTCAGTTATAAGTAGTATGCTTTGAGAAGTAATAAGTATCTAGGAAAGTGAAGAAGTAAAGTAAGAAAAGAATATCTAATGATAAGTTTACGTAGCAAGCACTAAAATATAAGTTAGAAAATCCAAAATGTTAGTAATAATATAATAATTACGAATCTATATTCGGTTAGTCAAGATATGCTTGTAGATGAAAGTTAGCCTATAGAAAAGTGAAGAAGTAAAGTAAGAAAAGAAGATAGAATTTCAGTTATAAGTAGTATGCTTTGAGAAGTAATAAGTATCTAGGAAAGTGAAGAAGTAAAGTAAGAAAAGAATATCTAATGATAAGTTTACGTAGCAAGCACTAAAATATAAGTTAGAAAATCCAAAATGTTAGTAATAATATAATAATTACGAATCTATATTCGGTTAGTCAAGATATGCTTGTAGATGAATGTTAGCCTATAGAAAAGTGAAGAAGTAAAGTAAGAAAAGAATATCTAATGATAAGTTTACGTAGCAAGCACTAAAATATGAGTTAGAATATCCAAAATGTTAGTTATAATATAATAATTACGAATCTATATTCGGTTAGTCAAGATATGCTTGTAGATGAAAGTTAGCCTATAGAAAAGTGAAGAAGTAAAGTAAGAAAAGAATATCTAATGATAAGTTTTCGTAGCAAGCACTAAAATATAAGTTAGAAAATCCAAAATGTTAGTAATAATATAATAATTACGAATCTATATTCGGTTAGTCAAGATATGCTTGTAGATGAAAGTTAGCCTATAGAAAAGTGAAGAAGTAAAGTAAGAAAAGAAGATAGAATTTCAGTTATAAGTAGTATGCTTTGAGAAGTAATAAGTATCTAGGAAAGTGAAGAAGTAAAGTAAGAAAAGAATATCTAATGATAAGTTTACGTAGCAAGCACTAAAATATAAGTTAGAAAATCCAAAATGTTAGTAATAATATAATAATTACGAATCTATATTCGGTTAGTCAAGATATGCTTGTAGATGAATGTTAGCCTATAGAAAAGTGAAGAAGTAAAGTAAGAAAAGAATATCTAATGATAAGTTTACGTAGCAAGCACTAAAATATGAGTTAGAATATCCAAAATGTTAGTTATAATATAATAATTACGAATCTATATTCGGTTAGTCAAGATATGCTTGTAGATGAAAGTTAGCCTATAGAAAAGTGAAGAAGTAAAGTAAGAAAAGAATATCTAATGATAAGTTTTCGTAGCAAGCACTAAAATATAAGTTAGAAAATCCAAAATGTTAGTAATAATATAATAATTACGAATCTATATTCGGTTAGTCAAGATATGCTTGTAGATGAAAGTTAGCCTATAGAAAAGTGAAGAAGTAAAGTAAGAAAAGAAGATAGAATTTCAGTTATAAGTAGTATGCTTTGAGAAGTAATAAGTATCTAGGAAAGTGAAGAAGTAAAGTAAGAAAAGAATATCTAATGATAAGTTTACGTAGCAAGCACTAAAATATAAGTTAGAAAATCCAAAATGTTAGTAATAATATAATAATTACGAATCTATATTCGGTTAGTCAAGATATGCTTGTAGATGAAAGTTAGCCTATAGAAAAGTGAAGAAGTAAAGTAAGAAAAGAATATCTAATGATAAGTTTTCGTAGCAAGCACTAAAATATAAGTTAGAAAATCCAAAATGTTAGTAATAATATAATAATTACGAATCTATATTCGGTTAGTCAAGATATGCTTGTAGATGAAAGTTAGCCTATAGAAAAGTGAAGAAGTAAAGTAAGAAAAGAAGATAGAATTTCAGTTATAAGTAGTATGCTTTGAGAAGTAATAAGTATCTAGGAAAGTGAAGAAGTAAAGTAAGAAAAGAATATCTAATGATAAGTTTACGTAGCAAGCACTAAAATATAAGTTAGAAAATCCAAAATGTTAGTAATAATATAATAATTACGAATCTATATTCGGTTAGTCAAGATATGCTTGTAGATGAAAGTTAGCCTATAGAAAAGTGAAGAAGTAAAGTAAGAAAAGAATATCTAATGATAAGTTTTCGTAGCAAGCACTAAAATATAAGTTAGAAAATCCAAAATGTTAGTAATAATATAATAATTACGAATCTATATTCGGTTAGTCAAGATATGCTTGTAGATGAAAGTTAGCCTATAGAAAAGTGAAGAAGTAAAGTAAGAAAAGAAGATAGAATTTCAGTTATAAGTAGTATGCTTTGAGAAGTAATAAGTATCTAGGAAAGTGAAGAAGTAAAGTAAGAAAAGAATATCTAATGATAAGTTTACGTAGCAAGCACTAAAATATAAGTTAGAAAATCCAAAATGTTAGTAATAATATAATAATTACGAATCTATATTCGGTTAGTCAAGATATGCTTGTAGATGAAAGTTAGCCTATAGAAAAGTGAAGAAGTAAAGTAAGAAAAGAAGATAGAATTTCAGTTATAAGTAGTATGCTTTGAGAAGTAATAAGTATCTAGGAAAGTGAAGAAGTAAAGTAAGAAAAGAATATCTAATGATAAGTTTACGTAGCAAGCACTAAAATATAAGTTAGAAAATCCAAAATGTTAGTAATAATATAATAATTACGAATCTATATTCGGTTAGTCAAGATATGCTTGTAGATGAATGTTAGCCTATAGAAAAGTGAAGAAGTAAAGTAAGAAAAGAATATCTAATGATAAGTTTACGTAGCAAGCACTAAAATATGAGTTAGAATATCCAAAATGTTAGTTATAATATAATAATTACGAATCTATATTCGGTTAGTCAAGATATGCTTGTAGATGAAAGTTAGCCTATAGAAAAGTGAAGAAGTAAAGTAAGAAAAGAATATCTAATGATAAGTTTTCGTAGCAAGCACTAAAATATAAGTTAGAAAATCCAAAATGTTAGTAATAATATAATAATTACGAATCTATATTCGGTTAGTCAAGATATGCTTGTAGATGAAAGTTAGCCTATAGAAAAGTGAAGAAGTAAAGTAAGAAAAGAAGATAGAATTTCAGTTATAAGTAGTATGCTTTGAGAAGTAATAAGTATCTAGGAAAGTGAAGAAGTAAAGTAAGAAAAGAATATCTAATGATAAGTTTACGTAGCAAGCACTAAAATATAAGTTAGAAAATCCAAAATGTTAGTAATAATATAATAATTACGAATCTATATTCGGTTAGTCAAGATATGCTTGTAGATGAATGTTAGCCTATAGAAAAGTGAAGAAGTAAAGTAAGAAAAGAATATCTAATGATAAGTTTACGTAGCAAGCACTAAAATATGAGTTAGAATATCCAAAATGTTAGTTATAATATAATAATTACGAATCTATATTCGGTTAGTCAAGATATGCTTGTAGATGAAAGTTAGCCTATAGAAAAGTGAAGAAGTAAAGTAAGAAAAGAATATCTAATGATAAGTTTTCGTAGCAAGCACTAAAATATAAGTTAGAAAATCCAAAATGTTAGTAATAATATAATAATTACGAATCTATATTCGGTTAGTCAAGATATGCTTGTAGATGAAAGTTAGCCTATAGAAAAGTGAAGAAGTAAAGTAAGAAAAGAAGATAGAATTTCAGTTATAAGTAGTATGCTTTGAGAAGTAATAAGTATCTAGGAAAGTGAAGAAGTAAAGTAAGAAAAGAATATCTAATGATAAGTTTACGTAGCAAGCACTAAAATATAAGTTAGAAAATCCAAAATGTTAGTAATAATATAATAATTACGAATCTATATTCGGTTAGTCAAGATATGCTTGTAGATGAAAGTTAGCCTATAGAAAAGTGAAGAAGTAAAGTAAGAAAAGAAGATAGAATTTCAGTTATAAGTAGTATGCTTTGAGAAGTAATAAGTATCTAGGAAAGTGAAGAAGTAAAGTAAGAAAAGAATATCTAATGATAAGTTTACGTAGCAAGCACTAAAATATAAGTTAGAAAATCCAAAATGTTAGTAATAATATAATAATTACGAATCTATATTCGGTTAGTCAAGATATGCTTGTAGATGAAAGTTAGCCTATAGAAAAGTGAAGAAGTAAAGTAAGAAAAGAATATCTAATGATAAGTTTTCGTAGCAAGCACTAAAATATAAGTTAGAAAATCCAAAATGTTAGTAATAATATAATAATTACGAATCTATATTCGGTTAGTCAAGATATGCTTGTAGATGAAAGTTAGCCTATAGAAAAGTGAAGAAGTAAAGTAAGAAAAGAAGATAGAATTTCAGTTATAAGTAGTATGCTTTGAGAAGTAATAAGTATCTAGGAAAGTGAAGAAGTAAAGTAAGAAAAGAATATCTAATGATAAGTTTACGTAGCAAGCACTAAAATATAAGTTAGAAAATCCAAAATGTTAGTAATAATATAATAATTACGAATCTATATTCGGTTAGTCAAGATATGCTTGTAGATGAATGTTAGCCTATAGAAAAGTGAAGAAGTAAAGTAAGAAAAGAATATCTAATGATAAGTTTACGTAGCAAGCACTAAAATATGAGTTAGAATATCCAAAATGTTAGTTATAATATAATAATTACGAATCTATATTCGGTTAGTCAAGATATGCTTGTAGATGAAAGTTAGCCTATAGAAAAGTGAAGAAGTAAAGTAAGAAAAGAATATCTAATGATAAGTTTTCGTAGCAAGCACTAAAATATAAGTTAGAAAATCCAAAATGTTAGTAATAATATAATAATTACGAATCTATATTCGGTTAGTCAAGATATGCTTGTAGATGAAAGTTAGCCTATAGAAAAGTGAAGAAGTAAAGTAAGAAAAGAAGATAGAATTTCAGTTATAAGTAGTATGCTTTGAGAAGTAATAAGTATCTAGGAAAGTGAAGAAGTAAAGTAAGAAAAGAATATCTAATGATAAGTTTACGTAGCAAGCACTAAAATATAAGTTAGAAAATCCAAAATGTTAGTAATAATATAATAATTACGAATCTATATTCGGTTAGTCAAGATATGCTTGTAGATGAAAGTTAGCCTATAGAAAAGTGAAGAAGTAAAGTAAGAAAAGAATATCTAATGATAAGTTTACGTAGCAAGCACTAAAATATAAGTTAGAAAATCCAAAATGTTAGTAATAATATAATAATTACGAATCTATATTCGGTTAGTCAAGATATGCTTGTAGATGAAAGTTAGCCTATAGAAAAGTGAAGAAGTAAAGTAAGAAAAGAAGATAGAATTTCAGTTATAAGTAGTATGCTTTGAGAAGTAATAAGTATCTAGGAAAGTGAAGAAGTAAAGTAAGAAAAGAATATCTAATGATAAGTTTACGTAGCAAGCACTAAAATATAAGTTAGAAAATCCAAAATGTTAGTAATAATATAATAATTACGAATCTATATTCGGTTAGTCAAGATATGCTTGTAGATGAAAGTTAGCCTATAGAAAAGTGAAGAAGTAAAGTAAGAAAAGAATATCTAATGATAAGTTTACGTAGCAAGCACTAAAATATAAGTTAGAAAATCCAAAATGTTAGTAATAATATAATAATTACGAATCTATATTCGGTTAGTCAAGATATGCTTGTAGATGAAAGTTAGCCTATAGAAAAGTGAAGAAGTAAAGTAAGAAAAGAAGATAGAATTTCAGTTATAAGTAGTATGCTTTGAGAAGTAATAAGTATCTAGGAAAGTGAAGAAGTAAAGTAAGAAAAGAATATCTAATGATAAGTTTACGTAGCAAGCACTAAAATATAAGTTAGAAAATCCAAAATGTTAGTAATAATATAATAATTACGAATCTATATTCGGTTAGTCAAGATATGCTTGTAGATGAAAGTTAGCCTATAGAAAAGTGAAGAAGTAAAGTAAGAAAAGAAGATAGAATTTCAGTTATAAGTAGTATGCTTTGAGAAGTAATAAGTATCTAGGAAAGTGAAGAAGTAAAGTAAGAAAAGAATATCTAATGATAAGTTTACGTAGCAAGCACTAAAATATAAGTTAGAAAATCCAAAATGTTAGTAATAATATAATAATTACGAATCTATATTCGGTTAGTCAAGATATGCTTGTAGATGAATGTTAGCCTATAGAAAAGTGAAGAAGTAAAGTAAGAAAAGAAGATAGAATTTCAGTTATAAGTAGTATGCTTTGAGAAGTAATAAGTATCTAGGAAAGTGAAGAAGTAAAGTAAGAAAAGAATATCTAATGATAAGTTTACGTAGCAAGCACTAAAATATAAGTTAGAAAATCCAAAATGTTAGTAATAATATAATAATTACGAATCTATATTCGGTTAGTCAAGATATGCTTGTAGATGAAAGTTAGCCTATAGAAAAGTGAAGAAGTAAAGTAAGAAAAGAATATCTAATGATAAGTTTTCGTAGCAAGCACTAAAATATAAGTTAGAAAATCCAAAATGTTAGTAATAATATAATAATTACGAATCTATATTCGGTTAGTCAAGATATGCTTGTAGATGAAAGTTAGCCTATAGAAAAGTGAAGAAGTAAAGTAAGAAAAGAAGATAGAATTTCAGTTATAAGTAGTATGCTTTGAGAAGTAATAAGTATCTAGGAAAGTGAAGAAGTAAAGTAAGAAAAGAATATCTAATGATAAGTTTACGTAGCAAGCACTAAAATATAAGTTAGAAAATCCAAAATGTTAGTAATAATATAATAATTACGAATCTATATTCGGTTAGTCAAGATATGCTTGTAGATGAAAGTTAGCCTATAGAAAAGTGAAGAAGTAAAGTAAGAAAAGAAGATAGAATTTCAGTTATAAGTAGTATGCTTTGAGAAGTAATAAGTATCTAGGAAAGTGAAGAAGTAAAGTAAGAAAAGAATATCTAATGATAAGTTTACGTAGCAAGCACTAAAATATAAGTTAGAAAATCCAAAATGTTAGTAATAATATAATAATTACGAATCTATATTCGGTTAGTCAAGATATGCTTGTAGATGAATGTTAGCCTATAGAAAAGTGAAGAAGTAAAGTAAGAAAAGAATATCTAATGATAAGTTTACGTAGCAAGCACTAAAATATGAGTTAGAATATCCAAAATGTTAGTTATAATATAATAATTACGAATCTATATTCGGTTAGTCAAGATATGCTTGTAGATGAAAGTTAGCCTATAGAAAAGTGAAGAAGTAAAGTAAGAAAAGAATATCTAATGATAAGTTTTCGTAGCAAGCACTAAAATATAAGTTAGAAAATCCAAAATGTTAGTAATAATATAATAATTACGAATCTATATTCGGTTAGTCAAGATATGCTTGTAGATGAAAGTTAGCCTATAGAAAAGTGAAGAAGTAAAGTAAGAAAAGAAGATAGAATTTCAGTTATAAGTAGTATGCTTTGAGAAGTAATAAGTATCTAGGAAAGTGAAGAAGTAAAGTAAGAAAAGAATATCTAATGATAAGTTTACGTAGCAAGCACTAAAATATAAGTTAGAAAATCCAAAATGTTAGTAATAATATAATAATTACGAATCTATATTCGGTTAGTCAAGATATGCTTGTAGATGAAAGTTAGCCTATAGAAAAGTGAAGAAGTAAAGTAAGAAAAGAATATCTAATGATAAGTTTTCGTAGCAAGCACTAAAATATAAGTTAGAAAATCCAAAATGTTAGTAATAATATAATAATTACGAATCTATATTCGGTTAGTCAAGATATGCTTGTAGATGAAAGTTAGCCTATAGAAAAGTGAAGAAGTAAAGTAAGAAAAGAAGATAGAATTTCAGTTATAAGTAGTATGCTTTGAGAAGTAATAAGTATCTAGGAAAGTGAAGAAGTAAAGTAAGAAAAGAATATCTAATGATAAGTTTACGTAGCAAGCACTAAAATATAAGTTAGAAAATCCAAAATGTTAGTAATAATATAATAATTACGAATCTATATTCGGTTAGTCAAGATATGCTTGTAGATGAAAGTTAGCCTATAGAAAAGTGAAGAAGTAAAGTAAGAAAAGAAGATAGAATTTCAGTTATAAGTAGTATGCTTTGAGAAGTAATAAGTATCTAGGAAAGTGAAGAAGTAAAGTAAGAAAAGAATATCTAATGATAAGTTTACGTAGCAAGCACTAAAATATAAGTTAGAAAATCCAAAATGTTAGTAATAATATAATAATTACGAATCTATATTCGGTTAGTCAAGATATGCTTGTAGATGAATGTTAGCCTATAGAAAAGTGAAGAAGTAAAGTAAGAAAAGAATATCTAATGATAAGTTTACGTAGCAAGCACTAAAATATGAGTTAGAATATCCAAAATGTTAGTTATAATATAATAATTACGAATCTATATTCGGTTAGTCAAGATATGCTTGTAGATGAAAGTTAGCCTATAGAAAAGTGAAGAAGTAAAGTAAGAAAAGAAGATAGAATTTCAGTTATAAGTAGTATGCTTTGAGAAGTAATAAGTATCTAGGAAAGTGAAGAAGTAAAGTAAGAAAAGAATATCTAATGATAAGTTTACGTAGCAAGCACTAAAATATAAGTTAGAAAATCCAAAATGTTAGTAATAATATAATAATTACGAATCTATATTCGGTTAGTCAAGATATGCTTGTAGATGAAAGTTAGCCTATAGAAAAGTGAAGAAGTAAAGTAAGAAAAGAATATCTAATGATAAGTTTTCGTAGCAAGCACTAAAATATAAGTTAGAAAATCCAAAATGTTAGTAATAATATAATAATTACGAATCTATATTCGGTTAGTCAAGATATGCTTGTAGATGAAAGTTAGCCTATAGAAAAGTGAAGAAGTAAAGTAAGAAAAGAAGATAGAATTTCAGTTATAAGTAGTATGCTTTGAGAAGTAATAAGTATCTAGGAAAGTGAAGAAGTAAAGTAAGAAAAGAATATCTAATGATAAGTTTACGTAGCAAGCACTAAAATATAAGTTAGAAAATCCAAAATGTTAGTAATAATATAATAATTACGAATCTATATTCGGTTAGTCAAGATATGCTTGTAGATGAAAGTTAGCCTATAGAAAAGTGAAGAAGTAAAGTAAGAAAAGAAGATAGAATTTCAGTTATAAGTAGTATGCTTTGAGAAGTAATAAGTATCTAGGAAAGTGAAGAAGTAAAGTAAGAAAAGAATATCTAATGATAAGTTTACGTAGCAAGCACTAAAATATAAGTTAGAAAATCCAAAATGTTAGTAATAATATAATAATTACGAATCTATATTCGGTTAGTCAAGATATGCTTGTAGATGAAAGTTAGCCTATAGAAAAGTGAAGAAGTAAAGTAAGAAAAGAATATCTAATGATAAGTTTTCGTAGCAAGCACTAAAATATAAGTTAGAAAATCCAAAATGTTAGTAATAATATAATAATTACGAATCTATATTCGGTTAGTCAAGATATGCTTGTAGATGAAAGTTAGCCTATAGAAAAGTGAAGAAGTAAAGTAAGAAAAGAAGATAGAATTTCAGTTATAAGTAGTATGCTTTGAGAAGTAATAAGTATCTAGGAAAGTGAAGAAGTAAAGTAAGAAAAGAATATCTAATGATAAGTTTACGTAGCAAGCACTAAAATATAAGTTAGAAAATCCAAAATGTTAGTAATAATATAATAATTACGAATCTATATTCGGTTAGTCAAGATATGCTTGTAGATGAAAGTTAGCCTATAGAAAAGTGAAGAAGTAAAGTAAGAAAAGAAGATAGAATTTCAGTTATAAGTAGTATGCTTTGAGAAGTAATAAGTATCTAGGAAAGTGAAGAAGTAAAGTAAGAAAAGAATATCTAATGATAAGTTTACGTAGCAAGCACTAAAATATAAGTTAGAAAATCCAAAATGTTAGTAATAATATAATAATTACGAATCTATATTCGGTTAGTCAAGATATGCTTGTAGATGAATGTTAGCCTATAGAAAAGTGAAGAAGTAAAGTAAGAAAAGAATATCTAATGATAAGTTTACGTAGCAAGCACTAAAATATGAGTTAGAATATCCAAAATGTTAGTTATAATATAATAATTACGAATCTATATTCGGTTAGTCAAGATATGCTTGTAGATGAAAGTTAGCCTATAGAAAAGTGAAGAAGTAAAGTAAGAAAAGAATATCTAATGATAAGTTTTCGTAGCAAGCACTAAAATATAAGTTAGAAAATCCAAAATGTTAGTAATAATATAATAATTACGAATCTATATTCGGTTAGTCAAGATATGCTTGTAGATGAAAGTTAGCCTATAGAAAAGTGAAGAAGTAAAGTAAGAAAAGAAGATAGAATTTCAGTTATAAGTAGTATGCTTTGAGAAGTAATAAGTATCTAGGAAAGTGAAGAAGTAAAGTAAGAAAAGAATATCTAATGATAAGTTTACGTAGCAAGCACTAAAATATAAGTTAGAAAATCCAAAATGTTAGTAATAATATAATAATTACGAATCTATATTCGGTTAGTCAAGATATGCTTGTAGATGAAAGTTAGCCTATAGAAAAGTGAAGAAGTAAAGTAAGAAAAGAAGATAGAATTTCAGTTATAAGTAGTATGCTTTGAGAAGTAATAAGTATCTAGGAAAGTGAAGAAGTAAAGTAAGAAAAGAATATCTAATGATAAGTTTACGTAGCAAGCACTAAAATATAAGTTAGAAAATCCAAAATGTTAGTAATAATATAATAATTACGAATCTATATTCGGTTAGTCAAGATATGCTTGTAGATGAAAGTTAGCCTATAGAAAAGTGAAGAAGTAAAGTAAGAAAAGAATATCTAATGATAAGTTTACGTAGCAAGCACTAAAATATAAGTTAGAAAATCCAAAATGTTAGTAATAATATAATAATTACGAATCTATATTCGGTTAGTCAAGATATGCTTGTAGATGAAAGTTAGCCTATAGAAAAGTGAAGAAGTAAAGTAAGAAAAGAAGATAGAATTTCAGTTATAAGTAGTATGCTTTGAGAAGTAATAAGTATCTAGGAAAGTGAAGAAGTAAAGTAAGAAAAGAATATCTAATGATAAGTTTACGTAGCAAGCACTAAAATATAAGTTAGAAAATCCAAAATGTTAGTAATAATATAATAATTACGAATCTATATTCGGTTAGTCAAGATATGCTTGTAGATGAAAGTTAGCCTATAGAAAAGTGAAGAAGTAAAGTAAGAAAAGAAGATAGAATTTCAGTTATAAGTAGTATGCTTTGAGAAGTAATAAGTATCTAGGAAAGTGAAGAAGTAAAGTAAGAAAAGAATATCTAATGATAAGTTTACGTAGCAAGCACTAAAATATAAGTTAGAAAATCCAAAATGTTAGTAATAATATAATAATTACGAATCTATATTCGGTTAGTCAAGATATGCTTGTAGATGAATGTTAGCCTATAGAAAAGTGAAGAAGTAAAGTAAGAAAAGAATATCTAATGATAAGTTTACGTAGCAAGCACTAAAATATGAGTTAGAATATCCAAAATGTTAGTTATAATATAATAATTACGAATCTATATTCGGTTAGTCAAGATATGCTTGTAGATGAAAGTTAGCCTATAGAAAAGTGAAGAAGTAAAGTAAGAAAAGAATATCTAATGATAAGTTTTCGTAGCAAGCACTAAAATATAAGTTAGAAAATCCAAAATGTTAGTAATAATATAATAATTACGAATCTATATTCGGTTAGTCAAGATATGCTTGTAGATGAAAGTTAGCCTATAGAAAAGTGAAGAAGTAAAGTAAGAAAAGAATATCTAATGATAAGTTTACGTAGCAAGCACTAAAATATGAGTTAGAATATCCAAAATGTTAGTTATAATATAATAATTATGAATCTATATTCGGTTAGTCAAGATATGCTTGTAGATGAAAGTTAGCCTATAGAAAAGTGAAGAAGTAAAGTAAGAAAAGAAGATAGAATTTCAGTTATAAGTAGTATGCTTTGAGAAGTAATAAGTATCTAGGAAAGTGAAGAAGTAAAGTAAGAAAAGAAGAAAGAATTTCTGTTTTAAGTAGTATGATTAGAGAAGTAATAAGTATTTAGGAAAGTGAAGAAGTAAAGTAAGAAAAGAAGATAGAATTTCAGTTATAAGTAGTATGCTTTGAGAAGTAATAAGTATTTATAAAGATGAAGAAGTAAAGTAAGAAAAGAAGATAGAATTTCAGTTATAAGTAGTATGCTTTGAGAAGTAATAAGTATTTAGAAAAGTGAAGAAGTAAAGTAAGAAAAGATGATAGAATATCAGTTATAAGTAGTATGCTTTGAGAAGTAATAAGTATTTAGGAAAGTGAAGAAGTAAAGTAAGAAAAGATGATAGAATTTCAGTTATAAGTAGTATGCTTTGAGAAGTAATAAGTATTTAGAAAAGTGAAGAAGTTAAGTAAGAAAAGAAGAAAGAATATCAGTTTTAAGTAGTATGCTTTGAGAAGTAATAAGTATTTAGGAAAGTGAAGAAGTAAAGTAAGAAAAGAAGATAGAATTTCAGTTATAAGTAGTATGCTTTGAGAAGTAATAAGTATTTATAAAGGTGAAGAAGTAAAGTAAGAAAAGAAGATAGAATTTCAGTTTTAAGTAGTATGCTTTGAGAAGTAATAAGTATTTAGAAAAGTGAAGAAGTAAAGTAAGAAAAGAAGATAGAATTTCAGTTATAAGTAGTATGCTTTGAGAAGTAATAAGTATTTGTAAAGGTGAAGAAGTAAAGTAAGAAAAGAAGATAGAATTTCAGTTATAAGTAGTATGCTTTGAGAAGTAATAAGTATTTAGGAAAGTGAAGAAGTAAAGTAAGAAAAGAAGATAGAATTTCAGTTATAAGTAGTATGCTTTGAGAAGTAATAAGTATTTAGGAAAGTGAAGAAGTAAAGTAAGAAAAGTAGATAGAATTTCAGTTATAAGTAGTATGCTTTGAGAAGTAATAAGTATTTATAAAGGTGAAGAAGTAAAGTAAGAAAAGAAGATAGAATTTCAGTTTTAAGTAGTATGCTTTGAGAAGTAATAAGTATTTAGAAAAGTGAAGAAGTAAAGTAAGAAAAGAAGATAGAATTTCAGTTATAAGTAGTATGCTTTGAGAAGTAATAAGTATTTAGGAAAGTGAAGAAGTAAAGTAAGAAAAGAAGATAGAATTTCAGTTATAAGTAGTATGATTAGAGAAGTAATAAGTATTTAGTAAAATAAAGAAGTATAGTAAGAAAAGAAGATAGAATTTCAGTTTTAAGTAGTATGCTTTGAGAAGTAATAAGTATTTTGAAAAGTGAAGAAGTAAAGTAAGAAAAGAAGATAGAATTTCTGTTTTAAGTAGTATGCTTTGAGAAGTAATAAGTATTTAGGAAAGTGAAGAAGTAAAGTAAGAAAAGATGATAGAATTTCAGTTATAAGTAGTATGCTTTGAGAAGTAATAAGTATTTAGAAAAGTGAAGAAGTAAAGTAAGAAAAGAAGATAGAATTTCAGTTATAAGTAGTATGCTTTGAGAAGTAATAAGTATTTATAAAGGTGAAGAAGTAAAGTAAGAAAAGAAGATAGAATTTCAGTTATAAGTAGTATGCTTTGAGAAGTAATAAGTATTTAGGAAAGTGAAGAAGTAAAGTAAGAAAAGAAGATAGAATTTCAGTTTTAAGTAGTATGCTTTGAAAAGTAATAAGTATTTATAAAGGTGAAGAAGTATAGTAAGAAAAGAAGATAGAATTTCAGTTTTAAGTAGTATGCTTTGAGAAGTAATAAGTATTTTGAAAAGTGAAGAAGTAAAGTAAGAAAAGAAGATAGAATTTCAGTTATAAGTAGTATGCTTTGAGAAGTAATAAGTATTTATAAAGGTGAAGAAGTAAAGTAAGAAAAGAAGATAGAATTTCAGTTATAAGTAGTATGATTAGAGAAGTAATAAGTATTTATAAAGGTGAAGAAGTAAAGTAAGAAAAGAAGATAGAATTTCAGTTTTAAGTAGTATGCTTTGAGAAGTAATAAGTATTTATAAAGGTGAAGAAGTAAAGTAAGAAAAGAAGATAGAATTTCAGTTATAAGTAGTATGCTTTGAGAAGTAATAAGTATTTAGTAAAATAAAGTAGTAAAGTAAGAAAAGAAGATAGAATTTCAGTTATAAGTAGTATGATTAGAGAAGTAATAAGTATTTAGAAAAGTGAAGAAGTAAAGTAAGAAAAGAAGATAGAATTTCAGTTATAAGTAGTATGCTTTGAGAAGTAATAAGTATTTATAAAGGTGAAGAAGTAAAGTAAGAAAAGAAGATAGAATTTCAGTTATAAGTAGTATGATTAGAGAAGTAATAAGTATTTATAAAGGTGAAGAAGTAAAGTAAGAAAAGAAGATAGAATTTCTGTTTTAAGTAGTATGCTTTGAGAAGATATAAGTATTTAGGAAAGTGAAGAAGTAAAGTAAGAAAAGAAGATAGAATTTCAGTTATAAGTAGTATGCTTTGAGAAGTAATAAGTATTTGTAAAAGTGAAGAAGTAAAGTAAGAAAAGAAGATAGAATTTCAGTTATAAGTAGTATGCTTTGAGAAGTAATAAGTATTTAGGAAAGTGAAGAAGTAAAGTAAGAAAAGAAGATAGAATTTCAGTTATAAGTAGTATGCTTTGAGAAGTAATAAGTATTTATAAAGGTGAAGAAGTAAAGTAAGAAAAGAAGATAGAATTTCAGTTTTAAGTAGTATGCTTTGAGAAGTAATAAGTATTTAGAAAAGTGAAGAAGTTAAGTAAGAAAAGAAGAAAGAATATCAGTTTTAAGTAGTATGCTTTGAGAAGTAATAAGTATTTAGGAAAGTGAAGAAGTAAAGTAAGAAAAGAAGATAGAATTTCAGTTATAAGTAGTATGCTTTGAGAAGTAATAAGTATTTATAAAGGTGAAGAAGTAAAGTAAGAAAAGAAGATAGAATTTCAGTTTTAAGTAGTATGCTTTGAGAAGTAATAAGTATTTAGAAAAGTGAAGAAGTTAAGTAAGAAAAGAAGAAAGAATATCAGTTTTAAGTAGTATGCTTTGAGAAGTAATAAGTATTTAGGAAAGTGAAGAAGTAAAGTAAGAAAAGAAGATAGAATTTCAGTTATAAGTAGTATGATTAGAGAAGTAATAAGTATTTATAAAGGTGAAGAAGTAAAGTAAGAAAAGAAGATAGAATTTCAGTTATAAGTAGTATGCTTTGAGAAGTAATAAGTATTTATAAAGGTGAAGAAGTAAAGTAAGAAAAGAAGATAGAATTTCAGTTTTAAGTAGTATGCTTTGAGAAGTAATAAGTATTTATAAAGGTGAAGAAGTAAAGTAAGAAAAGAAGATAGAATTTCAGTTATAAGTAGTATGCTTTGAGAAGTAATAAGTATTTAGAAAAGTGAAGAAGTAAAGTAAGAAAAGAAGATAGAATTTCAGTTATAAGTAGTATGATTAGAGAAGTAATAAGTATTTAGGAAAGTGAAGAAGTAAAGTAAGAAAAGAAGATAGAATTTCAGTTATAAGTAGTATGCTTTGAGAAGTAATAAGTATTTAGGAAAGATGAAGAAGTAAAGTAAGAAAAGAAGATAGAATTTCAGTTATAAGTAGTATGCTTTGAGAAGTAATAAGTATTTAGGAAAGTGAAGAAGTAAAGTAAGAAAAGATGATAGAATTTCAGTTATAAGTAGTATGCTTTGAGAAGTAATAAGTATTTAGAAAAGTGAAGAAGTTAAGTAAGAAAAGAAGAAAGAATATCAGTTTTAAGTAGTATGCTTTGAGAAGTAATAAGTATTTAGGAAAGTGAAGAAGTAAAGTAAGAAAAGAAGATAGAATTTCAGTTATAAGTAGTATGATTTGAGAAGTAATAAGTATTTATAAAGGTGAAGAAGTAAAGTAAGAAAAGAAGATAGAATTTCAGTTATAAGTAGTATGCTTTGAGAAGTAATAAGTATTTAGGAAAGTGAAGAAGTAAAGTAAGAAAAGAAGATAGAATTTCAGTTTTAAGTAGTATGCTTTGAGAAGTAATAAGTATTTATAAAGGTGAAGAAGTAAAGTAAGAAAAGAAGATAGAATTTCAGTTATAAGTAGTATGCTTTGAGAAGTAATAAGTATTTATAAAGTGAAGAAGTAAAGTAAGAAAAGAAGATAGAATTTCAGTTTTAAGTAGTATGCTTTGAGAAGTAATAAGTATTTATAAAGGTGAAGAAGTAAAGTAAGAAAAGAAGATAGAATTTCAGTTTTAAGTAGTATGCTTTGAGAAGTAATAAGTATTTATAAAGGTGAAGAAGTAAAGTAAGAAAAGAAGATAGAATTTCAGTTATAAGTAGTATGATTTGAGAAGTAATAAGTATTTAGAAAAGTGAAGAAGTAAAGTAAGAAAAGAAGATAGAATTTCAGTTATAAGTAGTATGCTTTGAGAAGTAATAAGTATTTATAAAGGTGAAGAAGTAAAGTAAGAAAAGAAGATAGAATTTCAGTTTTAAGTAGTATGCTTTGAGAAGTAATAAGTATTTAGGAAAGTGAAGAAGTAAAGTAAGAAAAGAAGATAGAATTTCAGTTATAAGTAGTATGATTAGAGAAGTAATAAGTATTTAGAAAAGTGAAGAAGTAAAGTAAGAAAAGAAGATAGAATTTCAGTTATAAGTAGTATGCTTTGAGAAGTAATAAGTATTTATAAAGGTGAAGAAGTAAAGTAAGAAAAGAAGATAGAATTTCAGTTATAAGTAGTATGATTTGAGAAGTAATAAGTATTTATAAAGGTGAAGAAGTAAAGTAAGAAAAGAAGATAGAATTTCAGTTATAAGTAGTATGATTAGAGAAGTAATAAGTATTTGTAAAGGTGAAGAAGTAAAGTAAGAAAAGAAGATAGAATTTCAGTTTTAAGTAGTATGCTTTGAGAAGTAATAAGTATTTATAAAGGTGAAGAAGTAAAGTAAGAAAAGAAGATAGAATTTCAGTTATAAGTAGTATGATTAGAGAAGTAATAAGTATTTAGGAAAGTGAAGAAGTAAAGTAAGAAAAGAAGATAGAATTTCTGTTTTAAGTAGTATGCTTTGAGAAGATATAAGTATTTAGGAAAGTGAAGAAGTAAAGTAAGAAAAGATGATAGAATTTCAGTTATAAGTAGTATGATTAGAGAAGTAATAAGTATTTAGAAAAGTGAAGAAGTAAAGTAAGAAAAGAAGATAGAATTTCAGTTATAAGTAGTATGCTTTGAGAAGTAATAAGTATTTATAAAGGTGAAGAAGTAAAGTAAGAAAAGAAGATAGAATTTCAGTTATAAGTAGTATGATTAGAGAAGTAATAAGTATTTAGTAAAAGTGAAGAAGTAAAGTAAGAAAAGAAGATAGAATTTCAGTTATAAGTAGTATGCTTTGAGAAGTAATAAGTATTTAGTAAAATAAAGAAGTAAAGTAAGAAAAGAAGATAGAATTTCAGTTTTAAGTAGTATGCTTTGAGAAGTAATAAGTATTTAGGAAAGTGAAGAAGTAAAGTAAGAAAAGAAGATAGAATTTCAGTTATAAGTAGTATGCTTTGAGAAGTAATAAGTATTTAGGAAAGTGAAGAAGTAAAGTAAGAAAAGAAGATAGAATTTCAGTTATAAGTAGTATGCTTTGAGAAGTAATAAGTATTTATAAAGGTGAAGAAGTAAAGTAAGAAAAGAAGATAGAATTTCAGTTTTAAGTAGTATGCTTTGAGAAGTAATAAGTATTTATAAAGGTGAAGAAGTAAAGTAAGAAAAGAAGATAGAATTTCAGTTATAAGTAGTATGCTTTGAGAAGTAATAAGTATTTAGTAAAATAAAGAAGTAAAGTAAGAAAAGAAGATAGAATTTCAGTTATAAGTAGTATGCTTTGAGAAGTAATAAGTATTTATAAAGGTGAAGAAGTAAAGTAAGAAAAGAAGATAGAATTTCAGTTTTAAGTAGTATGTTTTGAGAAGTAATAAGTATTTAGAAAAGTGAAGAAGTAAAGTAAGAAAAGAAGATAGAATTTCAGTTATAAGTAGTATGCTTTGAGAAGTAATAAGTATTTATAAAGGTGAAGAAGTAAAGTAAGAAAAGAAGATAGAATTTCAGTTATAAGTAGTATGCTTTGAGAAGTAATAAGTATTTATAAAGGTGAAGAAGTAAAGTAAGAAAAGAAGATAGAATTTCAGTTATAAGTAGTATGCTTTGAGAAGTAATAAGTATTTAGTAAAATAAAGAAGTAAAGTAAGAAAAGAAGATAGAATTTCTGTTTTAAGTAGTATGTTTTGAGAAGTAATAAGTATTTAGAAAGTGAAGAAGTAAAGTAAGAAAAGAAGATAGAATTTCAGTTATAAGTAGTATGCTTTGAGAAGTAATAAGTATTTATAAAGGTGAAGAAGTAAAGTAAGAAAAGAAGATAGAATTTCAGTTATAAGTAGTATGATTAGAGAAGTAATAAGTATTTATAAAGGTGAAGAAGTAAAGTAAGAAAAGAAGATAGAATTTCAGTTTTAAGTAGTATGCTTTGAGAAGTAATAAGTATTTATAAAGGTGAAGAAGTAAAGTAAGAAAAGAAGATAGAATTTCAGTTATAAGTAGTATGCTTTGAGAAGTAATAAGTATTTAGGAAAGTGAAGAAGTAAAGTAAGAAAAGAAGATAGAATTTCAGTTATAAGTAGTATGCTTTGAGAAGTAATAAGTATTTGTAAAGGTGAAGAAGTAAAGTAAGAAAAGAAGATAGAATTTCAGTTATAAGTAGTATGCTTTGAGAAGTAATAAGTATTTATAAAGTGAAGAAGTAAAGTAAGAAAAGAAGATAGAATTTCAGTTTTAAGTAGTATGCTTTGAGAAGTAATAAGTATTTAGGAAAGTGAAGAAGTAAAGTAAGAAAAGAAGATAGAATTTCAGTTATAAGTAGTATGCTTTGAGAAGTAATAAGTATTTAGTAAAATAAAGTAGTAAAGTAAGAAAAGAAGATAGAATTTCAGTTTTAAAAGTAAGCTTTGAGATGTAATAAGTATTTTGAAAAGTGAAGAAGTAAAGTAAGAAAAGAAGATAGAATTTCAGTTATAAGTAGTATGATTAGAGAAGTAATAAGTATTTAGTAAAATAAAGAAGTAAAGTAAGAAAAGAAGATAGAATTTCAGTTATAAGTAGTATGATTAGAGAAGTAATAAGTATTTAGTAAAATAAAGAAGTAAAGTAAGAAAAGAAGATAGAATTTCAGTTTTAAGTAGTATGTTTTGAGAAGTAATAAGTATTTAGTAAAATAAAGAAGTAAAGTAAGAAAAGAAGATAGGATTTCAGTTTTAAGTAGTATGCTTTGAGAAGTAATAAGTATTTTGAAAAGTGAAGAAGTAAAGTAAGAAAAGAAGATAGAATTTCAGTTTTAAGTAGTATGCTTTGAGAAGTAATAAGTATTTATAAAGGTGAAGAAGTAAAGTAAGAAAAGAAGATAGAATTTCAGTTATAAGTAGTATGATTTGAGAAGTAATAAGTATTTATAAAGGTGAAGAAGTAAAGTAAGAAAAGAAGATAGAATTTCTGTTTTAAGTAGTATGCTTTGAGAAGTAATAAGTATTTAGGAAAGTGAAGAAGTAAAGTAAGAAAAGAAGATAGAATTTCAGTTATAAGTAGTATGCTTTGAGAAGTAATAAGTATTTAGTAAAATGAAGAAGTAAAGTAAGAAAAGAAGATAGAATTTCAGTTATAAGTAGTATGCTTTGAGAAGTAATAAGTATTTAGGAAAGTGAAGAAGTAAAGTAAGAAAAGAAGATAGAATTTCAGTTTAAGTAGTATGCTTTGAGAAGTAATAAGTATTTATAAAGGTGAAGAAGTAAAGTAAGAAAAGAAGATAGAATTTCAGTTATAAGTAGTATGCTTTGAGAAGTAATAAGTATTTATAAAGGTGAAGAAGTAAAGTAAGAAAAGAAGATAGAATTTCAGTTATAAGTAGTATGCTTTGAGAAGTAATAAGTATTTAGGAAAGTGAAGAAGTAAAGTAAGAAAAGAAGATAGAATTTCAGTTATAAGTAGTATGCTTTGAGAAGTAATAAGTATTTATAAAGGTGAAGAAGTAAAGTAAGAAAAGAAGATAGAATTTCAGTTATAAGTAGTATGCTTTGAGAAGTAATAAGTATTTAGGAAAGTGAAGAAGTAAAGTAAGAAAAGAAGATAGAATTTCAGTTATAAGTAGTATGCTTTGAGAAGTAATAAGTATTTATAAAGGTGAAGAAGTAAAGTAAGAAAAGAAGATAGAATTTCAGTTATAAGTAGTATGCTTTGAGAAGTAATAAGTATTTATAAAGGTGAAGAAGTAAAGTAAGAAAAGAAGATAGAATTTCAGTTATAAGTAGTATGCTTTGAGAAGTAATAAGTATTTAGTAAAGGTGAAGAAGTAAAGTAAGAAAGAAGATAGAATTTCAGTTATAAGTAGTATGCTTTTAGAAGTAATAAGTATTTAGAAAAGTGAAGAAGTAAAGTAAGAAAAGAAGATAGAATTTCAGTTATAAGTAGTATGCTTTGAGAAGTAATAAGTATTTATAAAGGTGAAGAAGTAAAGTAAGAAAAGAAGATAGAATTTCAGTTATAAGTAGTATGATTAGAGAAGTAATAAGTATTTATAAAGGTGAAGAAGTAAAGTAAGAAAAGAAGATAGAATTTCTGTTTTAAGTAGTATGCTTTGAGAAGATATAAGTATTTAGAAAAGTGAAGAAGTAAAGTAAGAAAAGAAGATAGAATTTCAGTTATAAGTAGTATGCTTTGAGAAGTAATAAGTATTTAGTAAAATAAAGTAGTAAAGTAAGAAAAAAAGATAGAATTTCAGTTTTAAGTAGTATGCTTTGAGAAGTAATAAGTATTTATAAAGGTGAAGAAGTAAAGTAAGAAAAGAAGATAGAATTTCAGTTATAAGTAGTATGATTAGAGAAGTAATAAGTATTTAGGAAAGTGAAGAAGTAAAGTAAGAAAAGAAGATAGAATTTCAGTTATAAGTAGTATGCTTTGAGAAGTAATAAGTATTTAGGAAAGTGAAGAAGTAAAGTAAGAAAAGAAGATAGAATTTCAGTTATAAGTAGTATGCTTTGAGAAGTAATAAGTATTTATAAAAGTGAAGAAGTAAAGTAAGAAAAGAAGATAGAATTTCAGTTTTAAGTAGTATGCTTAGAGAAGTAATAAGTATTTAGTAAAATGAAGAAGTAAAGTAAGAAAAGAAGATAGAATTTCAGTTTTAAGTAGTATGCTTTTAGAAGTAATAAGTATTTTGAAAAGTGAAGAAGTAAAGTAAGAAAAGAAGATAGAATTTCAGTTATAAGTAGTATGCTTTGAGAAGTAATAAGTATTTATAAAGGTGAAGAAGTAAAGTAAGAAAAGAAGATAGAATTTCAGTTATAAGTAGTATGCTTTGAGAAGTAATAAGTATTTAGGAAAAGTGAAGAAGTAAAGTAAGAAAAGAAGATAGAATTTCAGTTATAAGTAGTATGCTTTGAGAAGTAATAAGTATTTAGGAAAGTGAAGAAGTAAAGTAAGAAAAGAAGATAGAATTTCAGTTTTAAGTAGTATGATTAGAGAAAAGTGAAGAAGTAAAGTAAAAAGAAGATAAGTATTAATAAGTATTTAGAAAAGTGAAGAAGTAAAGTAAGAAAAGAAGATAGAATTTCAGTTTTAAGTAGTATGCTTTGAGAAGTAATAAGTATTTAGGAAAGTGAAGAAGTAAAGTAAGAAAAGAAGATAGAATTTCAGTTTTAAGTAGTATGCTTTGAGAAGTAATAAGTATTTAGGAAAGTGAAGAAGTAAAGTAAGAAAAGAAGATAGAATTTCAGTTTTAAGTAGTATGCTTTTCGAAGTAATAAGTATTTAGAAAAGTGAAGAAGTAAAGTAAGAAAAGAAGATAGAATTTCTGTTTTAAGTAGTATGCTTTTTCGAGAAGTAATAAGTATTTAGAAAAGTGAAGAAGTAAAGTAAGAAAAGAAGATAGAATTTCAGTTATAAGTAGTATGCTTTGAGAAGTAATAAGTATTTAGGAAAGTGAAGAAGTAAAGTAAGAAAAGAAGATAGAATTTCAGTTTTAAGTAGTATGCTTTGAGAAGTAATAAGTATTTAGAAAAGTGAAGAAGTAAAGTAAGAAAAGAAGATAGAATTTCAGTTATAAGTAGTATGCTTTGAGAAGTAATAAGTATTTAGAAAAGTGAAGAAGTAAAGTAAGAAAAGAAGATAGAATTTCAGTTATAAGTAGTATGCTTTGAGAAGTAATAAGTATTTAGAAAAGTGAAGAAGTAAAGTAAGAAAAGAAGATAGAATTTCAGTTATAAGTAGTATGCTTTGAGAAGTAATAAGTATTTAGGAAAGTGAAGAAGTAAAGTAAGAAAAGAAGATAGAATTTCAGTTATAAGTAGTATGCTTTGAGAAGTAATAAGTATTTATAAAGATGAAGAAGTAAAGTAAGAAAAGAAGATAGAATTTCAGTTTTAAGTAGTATGATTTGAGAAGTAATAAGTATTTATAAAATGAAGAAGTAAAGTAAGAAAAGAAGATAGAATTTCAGTTTTAAGTAGTATGCTTTGAGAAGTAATAAGTATTTAGGAAAGTGAAGAAGTAAAGTAAGAAAAGAAGATAGAATTTCAGTTATAAGTAGTATGTTTTGAGAAGTAATAAGTATTTATAAAAGTGAAGAAGTAAAGTAAGAAAAGAAGATAGAATTTCAGTTATAAGTAGTATGATTTGAGAAGTAATAAGTATTTAGGAAAGTGAAGAAGTAAAGTAAGAAAAGAAGATAGAATTTCTGTTATAAGTAGTATGCTTTGAGAAGTAATAAGTATTTAGGAAAGTGAAGAAGTAAAGTAAGAAAAGAAGATAGAATTTCAGTTATAAGTAGTATGCTTTGAGAAGTAATAAGTATTTAGGAAAGTGAAGAAGTAAAGTAAGAAAAGAAGATAGAATTTCAGTTATAAGTAGTATGCTTTGAGAAGTAATAAGTATTTATAAAGGTGAAGAAGTAAAGTAAGAAAAGAAGATAGAATTTCAGTTATAAGTAGTATGATTAGAGAAGTAATAAGTATTTAGAAAAGTGAAGAAGTAAAGTAAGAAAAGAAGATAGAATTTCAGTTATAAGTAGTATGCTTTGAGAAGTAATAAGTATTTAGAAAAGTGAAGAAGTAAAGTAAGAAAAGAAGATAGAATTTCAGTTATAAGTAGTATGCTTTGAGAAGTAATAAGTATTTATAAAGTGAAGAAGTAAAGTAAGAAAAGAAGATAGAATTTCAGTTATAAGTAGTATGCTTTGAGAAGTAATAAGTATTTAGGAAAGTGAAGAAGTAAAGTAAGAAAAGAAGATAGAATTTCAGTTTTAAGTAGTATGCTTTGAGAAGTAATAAGTATTTAGAAAAGTGAAGAAGTAAAGTAAGAAAAGAAGATAGAATTTCAGTTATAAGTAGTATGCTTTGAGAAGTAATAAGTATTTATAAAGGTGAAGAAGTAAAGTAAGAAAAGAAGATAGAATTTCAGTTTTAAGTAGTATGATTTGAGAAGTAATAAGTATTTAGGAAAGTGAAGAAGTAAAGTAAGAAAAGAAGATAGAATTTCAGTTTTAAGTAGTATGATTTGAGAAGTAATAAGTATTTAGGAAAGTGAAGAAGTAAAGTAAGAAAAGAAGATAGAATTTCAGTTTTAAGTAGTATGCTTTGAGAAGTAATAAGTATTTATAAAGGTGAAGAAGTAAAGTAAGAAAAGAAGATATAACTTCAGTTATAAGTAGTATAATTTGAGAAGTAATAAGTATTTAGAAAAGTGAAGAAGTAAAGTAAGAAAAGAAGATAGAATTTCAGTTATAAGTAGTATGCTTTGAGAAGTAATAAGTATTTATAAAGGTGAAGAAGTAAAGTAAGAAAAGAAGATAGAATTTCAGTTTTAAGTAGTATGTTTTGAGAAGTAATAAGTATTTAGAAAAGTGAAGAAGTAAAGTAAGAAAAGAAGATAGAATTTCAGTTATAAGTAGTATGTTTTGAGAAGTAATAAGTATTTAGAAAAGTGAAGAAGTAAAGTAAGAAAAGAAGATAGAATTTCAGTTATAAGTAGTATGTTTTGAGAAGTAATAAGTATTTAGGAAAGTGAAGAAGTAAAGTAAGAAAAGAAGATAGAATTTCAGTTATAAGTAGTATGCTTTGAGAAGTAATAAGTATTTAGAAAAGTGAAGAAGTAAAGTAAGAAAAGAAGATAGAATTTCAGTTATAAGTAGTATGCTTTGAGAAGTAATAAGTATTTATAAAGATGAAGAAGTAAAGTAAGAAAAGAAGATAGAATTTCAGTTATAAGTAGTATGCTTTGAGAAGTAATAAGTATTTAGAAAAGTGAAGAAGTAAAGTAAGAAAAGAAGATAGAATTTCAGTTTTAAGTAGTATGTTTTGAGAAGTAATAAGTATTTAGAAAAGTGAAGAAGTAAAGTAAGAAAAGAAGATAGAATTTCAGTTTTAAGTAGTATGCTTTGAGAAGTAATAAGTATTTAGGAAAGTGAAGAAGTAAAGTAAGAAAAGAAGATAGAATTTCAGTTATAAGTAGTATGCTTTGAGAAGTAATAAGTATTTAGGAAAGTGAAGAAGTAAAGTAAGAAAAGAAGATAGAATTTCAGTTTTAAGTAGTATGCTTTGAGAAGTAATAAGTATTTAGGAAAGTGAAGAAGTAAAGTAAGAAAAGAAGATAGAATTTCAGTTTTAAGTAGTATGCTTTGAGAAGTAATAAGTATTTAGGAAAGTGAAGAAGTAAAGTAAGAAAAGAAGTTGGAATTTCTGTTTTAAGGAGTATGTTTTGAGAAGTAATAAGTATTTAGAAAAGTGAAGAAGTAAAGTAAGAAAAGAAGATAGAATTTCAGTTATAAGTAGTATGCTTTGAGAAGTAATAAGTATTTAGTAAAGTGAAGAAGTAAAGTAAGAAAAGAAAATAGAATTTCAGTTATAAGTAGTATGCTTTGAGAAGTAATAAGTATTTATAAAGATGAAGAAGTAAAGTAAGAAAAGAAGATAGAATTTCAGTTATAAGTAGTATGATTTGAGAAGTAATAAGTATTTATAAAGATGAAGAAGTAAAGTAAGAAAAGAAGATAGAATTTCAGTTATAAGTAGTATGATTTGAGAAGTAATAAGTATTTATAAAGATGAAGAAGTAAAGTAAGAAAAGAAGATAGAATTTCAGTTATAAGTAGTATGCTTTGAGAAGTAATAAGTATTTAGAAAAGTGAAGAAGTAAAGTAAGAAAAGAAGATAGAATTTCAGTTATAAGTAGTATGCTTTGAGAAGTAATAAGTATTTAGGAAAGTGAAGAAGTAAAGTAAGAAAAGAAGATAGAATTTCAGTTATAAGTAGTATGCTTTGAGAAGTAATAAGTATTTAGGAAAGTGAAGAAGTAAAGTAAGAAAAGAAGATAGAATTTCAGTTATAAGTAGTATGCTTTGAGAAGTAATAAGTATTTAGGAAAGTGAAGAAGTAAAGTAAGAAAAGAAGATAGAATTTCTGTTATAAGTAGTATGCTTTGAGAAGTAATAAGTATTTAGGAAAGTGAAGAAGTAAAGTAAGAAAAGAAGATAGAATTTCAGTTATAAGTAGTATGCTTTGAGAAGTAATAAGTATTTAGGAAAGTGAAGAAGTAAAGTAAGAAAAGAAGATAGAATTTCAGTTATAAGTAGTATGCTTTGAGAAGTAATAAGTATTTATAAAGGTGAAGAAGTAAAGTAAGAAAAGAAGATAGAATTTCAGTTATAAGTAGTATGCTTTGAGAAGTAATAAGTATTTATAAAGGTGAAGAAGTAAAGTAAGAAAAGAAGATAGAATTTCTGTTATAAGTAGTATGTTTTGAGAAGTAATAAGTATTTAGAAAAGTGAAGAAGTAAAGTAAGAAAAGAAGATAGAATTTCTGTTATAAGTAGTATGTTTTTCGAAGTAATAAGTATTTAGAAAAGTGAAGAAGTAAAGTAAGAAAAGAAGATAGAATTTCAGTTATAAGTAGTATGCTTTGAGAAGTAATAAGTATTTAGGAAAGTGAAGAAGTAAAGTAAGAAAAGAAGATAGAATTTCAGTTTTAAGTAGTATGCTTTGAGAAGTAATAAGTATTTAGAAAAGTGAAGAAGTAAAGTAAGAAAAGAAGATAGAATTTCAGTTATAAGTAGTATGCTTTGAGAAGTAATAAGTATTTATAAAGGTGAAGAAGTAAAGTAAGAAAAGAAGATAGAATTTCAGTTTTAAGTAGTATGCTTTGAGAAGTAATAAGTATTTAGGAAAGTGAAGAAGTAAAGTAAGAAAAGAAGATAGAATTTCAGTTATAAGTAGTATGATTAGAGAAGTAATAAGTATTTAGGAAAGTGAAGAAGTAAAGTAAGAAAAGAAGATAGAATTTCAGTTTTAAGTAGTATGCTTTGAGAAGTAATAAGTATTTATAAAGGTGAAGAAGTAAAGTAAGAAAAGAAGATATAACTTCAGTTATAAGTAGTATAATTTGAGAAGTAATAAGTATTTAGAAAAGTGAAGAAGTAAAGTAAGAAAAGAAGATAGAATTTCAGTTTTAAGTAGTATGCTTTGAGAAGTAATAAGTATTTAGAAAAGTGAAGAAGTAAAGTAAGAAAAGAAGATAGAATTTCAGTTTTAAGTAGTATGTTTTGAGAAGTAATAAGTATTTAGAAAAGTGAAGAAGTAAAGTAAGAAAAGAAGATAGAATTTCAGTTATAAGTAGTATGTTTTGAGAAGTAATAAGTATTTAGAAAAGTGAAGAAGTAAAGTAAGAAAAGAAGATAGAATTTCAGTTATAAGTAGTATGTTTTGAGAAGTAATAAGTATTTAGGAAAGTGAAGAAGTAAAGTAAGAAAAGAAGATAGAATTTCAGTTATAAGTAGTATGCTTTAGAAGTAATAAGTATTTAGAAAAGTGAAGAAGTAAAGTAAGAAAAGAAGATATAACTTCAGTTATAAGTAGTATGGATTGAGAAGTAATAAGTATTTATAAAGATGAAGAAGTAAAGTAAGAAAAGAAGATAGAATTTCAGTTATAAGTAGTATGCTTTGAGAAGTAATAAGTATTTAGAAAAGTGAAGAAGTAAAGTAAGAAAAGAAGATATGGAATTTCTGTTTTAAGGAGTATGTTTTGAGAAGTAATAAGTATTTAGAAAAGTGAAGAAGTAAAGTAAGAAAAGAAGATAGAATTTCAGTTTTAAGTAGTATGCTTTGAGAAGTAATAAGTATTTAGGAAAGTGAAGAAGTAAAGTAAGAAAAGAAGATAGAATTTCAGTTATAAGTAGTATGATTTGAGAAGTAATAAGTATTTAGGAAAGTGAAGAAGTAAAGTAAGAAAAGAAGATAGAATTTCAGTTTTAAGTAGTATGCTTTGAGAAGTAATAAGTATTTAGGAAAGTGAAGAAGTAAAGTAAGAAAAGAAGATAGAATTTCAGTTTTAAGTAGTATGCTTTGAGAAGTAATAAGTATTTAGGAAAGTGAAGAAGTAAAGTAAGAAAAGAAGATAGAATTTCAGTTATAAGTAGTATGTTTTGAGAAGTAATAAGTATTTAGAAAAGTGAAGAAGTAAAGTAAGAAAAGAAGATAGAATTTCAGTTATAAGTAGTATGCTTTGAGAAGTAATAAGTATTTAGTAAAGTGAAGAAGTAAAGTAAGAAAAGAAGATAGAATTTCAGTTATAAGTAGTATGCTTTGAGAAGTAATAAGTATTTATAAAGATGAAGAAGTAAAGTAAGAAAAGAAGATAGAATTTCAGTTATAAGTAGTATGATTTGAGAAGTAATAAGTATTTATAAAGATGAAGAAGTAAAGTAAGAAAAGAAGATAGAATTTCAGTTATAAGTAGTATGATTTGAGAAGTAATAAGTATTTATAAAGATGAAGAAGTAAAGTAAGAAAAGAAGATAGAATTTCAGTTATAAGTAGTATGCTTTATGAAGTAATAAGTATTTAGAAAAGTGAAGAAGTAAAGTAAGAAAAGAAGATAGAATTTCAGTTATAAGTAGTATGTTTTGAGAAGTAATAAGTATTTAGAAAAGTGAAGAAGTAAAGTAAGAAAAGAAGATAGAATTTCAGTTTTAAGTAGTATGCTTTGAGAAGTAATAAGTATTTAGGAAAGTGAAGAAGTAAAGTAAGAAAAGAAGATAGAATTTCAGTTTTAAGTAGTATGCTTTGAGAAGTAATAAGTATTTAGGAAAGTGAAGAAGTAAAGTAAGAAAAGAAGATAGAATTTCAGTTTTAAGTAGTATGCTTTGAGAAGTAATAAGTATTTAGGAAAGTGAAGAAGTAAAGTAAGAAAAGAAGATAGAATTTCAGTTATAAGTAGTATGCTTTGAGAAGTAATAAGTATTTAGGAAAGTGAAGAAGTAAAGTAAGAAAAGAAGATAGAATTTCTGTTTTAAGGAGTATGCTTTGAGAAGTAATAAGTATTTATAAAGTGAAGAAGTAAAGTAAGAAAAGAAGATAGAATTTCAGTTATAAGTAGTATGATTTGAGAAGTAATAAGTATTTATAAAGATGAAGAAGTAAAGTAAGAAAAGAAGATAGAATTTCAGTTATAAGTAGTATGATTTGAGAAGTAATAAGTATTTATAAAGATGAAGAAGTAAAGTAAGAAAAGAAGATAGAATTTCAGTTTTAAGTAGTATGATTTGAGAAGTAATAAGTATTTATAAAGATGAAGAAGTAAAGTAAGAAAAGAAGATAGAATTTCAGTTATAAGTAGTATGATTTGAGAAGTAATAAGTATTTATAAAGATGAAGAAGTAAAGTAAGAAAAGAAGATAGAATTTCAGTTTTAAGTAGTATGCTTTGAGAAGTAATAAGTATTTATAAAGGTGAAGAAGTAAAGTAAGAAAAGAAGATATAACTTCAGTTATAAGTAGTATAATTTGAGAAGTAATAAGTATTTAGAAAAGTGAAGAAGTAAAGTAAGAAAAGAAGATAGAATTTCAGTTATAAGTAGTATGCTTTGAGAAGTAATAAGTATTTAGGAAAGTGAAGAAGTAAAGTAAGAAAAGAAGATAGAATTTCAGTTTTAAGTAGTATGCTTTGAGAAGTAATAAGTATTTAGGAAAGTGAAGAAGTAAAGTAAGAAAAGAAGATAGAATTTCAGTTATAAGTAGTATGATTTGAGAAGTAATAAGTATTTATAAAGATGAAGAAGTAAAGTAAGAAAAGAAGATAGAATTTCAGTTATAAGTAGTATGATTTGAGAAGTAATAAGTATTTATAAAGATGAAGAAGTAAAGTAAGAAAAGAAGATAGAATTTCAGTTTTAAGTAGTATGCTTTGAGAAGTAATAAGTATTTAGGAAAGTGAAGAAGTAAAGTAAGAAAAGAAGATAGAATTTCAGTTTTAAGTAGTATGCTTTATGAAGTAATAAGTATTTAGAAAAGTGAAGAAGTAAAGTAAGAAAAGAAGATATAACTTCAGTTATAAGTAGTATGATTTGAGAAGTAATAAGTATTTATAAAGATGAAGAAGTAAAGTAAGAAAAGAAGATAGAATTTCAGTTATAAGTAGTATGCTTTGAGAAGTAATAAGTATTTAGAAAAGTGAAGAAGTAAAGTAAGAAAAGAAGTTGGAATTTCAGTTATAAGGAGTATGTTTTGAGAAGTAATAAGTATTTAGAAAAGTGAAGAAGTAAAGTAAGAAAAGAAGATAGAATTTCAGTTTTAAGTAGTATGCTTTGAGAAGTAATAAGTATTTAGGAAAGTGAAGAAGTAAAGTAAGAAAAGAAGATAGAATTTCAGTTATAAGTATTATGATTTGAGAAGTAATAAGTATTTATAAAGATGAAGAAGTAAAGTAAGAAAAGAAGATAGAATTTCAGTTTTAAGAAGTATGCTTTGAGAAGTAATAAGTATTTAGGAAAGTGAAGAAGTAAAGTAAGAAAAGAAGATAGAATTTCAGTTATAAGTAGTATGCTTTATGAAGTAATAAGTATTTAGAAAAGTGAAGAAGTAAAGTAAGAAAAGAAGATAGAATTTCAGTTATAAGTAGTATGCTTTGAGAAGTAATAAGTATTTAGGAAAGTGAAGAAGTAAAGTAAGAAAAGAAGATAGAATTTCAGTTATAAGTAGTATGCTTTGAGAAGTAATAAGTATTTAGAAAAGTGAAGAAGTAAAGTAAGAAAAGAAGATAGAATTTCAGTTATAAGTAGTATGCTTTATGAAGTAATAAGTATTTATAAAGATGAAGAAGTAAAGTAAGAAAAGAAGATAGAATTTCAGTTATAAGTAGTATGATTTGAGAAGTAATAAGTATTTAGAAAAGTGAAGAAGTAAAGTAAGAAAAGAAGATATAACTTCAGTTATAAGTAGTATGATTTGAGAAGTAATAAGTATTTATAAAGATGAAGAAGTAAAGTAAGAAAAGAAGATAGAATTTCAGTTATAAGTAGTATGATTTGAGAAGTAATAAGTATTTATAAAGATGAAGAAGTAAAGTAAGAAAAGAAGATAGAATTTCAGTTATAAGTAGTATGATTTGAGAAGTAATAAGTATTTATAAAGATGAAGAAGTAAAGTAAGAAAAGAAGATAGAATTTCAGTTATAAGTAGTATGCTTTGAGAAGTAATAAGTATTTATAAAGGTGAAGAAGTAAAGTAAGAAAAGAAGATAGAATTTCAGTTATAAGTAGTATGATTTGAGAAGTAATAAGTATTTAGAAAAGTGAAGAAGTAAAGTAAGAAAAGAAGATATAACTTCAGTTATAAGTAGTATGATTTGAGAAGTAATAAGTATTTATAAAGATGAAGAAGTAAAGTAAGAAAAGAAGATAGAATTTCAGTTATAAGTAGTATGATTTGAGAAGTAATAAGTATTTATAAAGATGAAGAAGTAAAGTAAGAAAAGAAGATAGAATTTCAGTTTTAAGTAGTATGCTTTGAGAAGTAATAAGTATTTAGGAAAGTGAAGAAGTAAAGTAAGAAAAGAAGATAGAATTTCAGTTATAAGTAGTATGCTTTATGAAGTAATAAGTATTTAGAAAAGTGAAGAAGTAAAGTAAGAAAAGAAGATATAACTTCAGTTATAAGTAGTATGATTTGAGAAGTAATAAGTATTTATAAAGATGAAGAAGTAAAGTAAGAAAAGAAGATAGAATTTCAGTTATAAGTAGTATGATTTGAGAAGTAATAAGTATTTATAAAGATGAAGTAGTAAAGTAAGAAAAGAAGATAGAATTTCAGTTTTAAGTAGTATGCTTTGAGAAGTAATAAGTATTTAGGAAAGTGAAGAAGTAAAGTAAGAAAAGAAGATAGAATTTCAGTTATAAGTAGTATGTTTTTCGAAGTAATAAGTATTTAGAAAAGTGAAGAAGTAAAGTAAGAAAAGAAGATAGAATTTCAGTTATAAGTAGTATGCTTTGAGAAGTAATAAGTATTTAGGAAAGTGAAGAAGTAAAGTAAGAAAAGAAGATAGAATTTCAGTTATAAGTAGTATGCTTTGAGAAGTAATAAGTATTTAGGAAAGTGAAGAAGTAAAGTAAGAAAAGAAGATAGAATTTCAGTTATAAGTAGTATGCTTTGAGAAGTAATAAGTATTTAGGAAAGTGAAGAAGTAAAGTAAGAAAAGAAGATAGAATTTCAGTTTTAAGTAGTATGCTTTGAGAAGTAATAAGTATTTAGGAAAGTGAAGAAGTAAAGTAAGAAAAGAAGATAGAATTTCAGTTATAAGTAGTATGCTTTGAGAAGTAATAAGTATTTAGGAAAGTGAAGAAGTAAAGTAAGAAAAGAAAATAGAATTTCAGTTATAAGTAGTATGCTTTGAGAAGTAATAAGTATTTATAAAGATGAAGAAGTAAAGTAAGAAAAGAAGATAGAATTTCAGTTTTAAGTAGTATGCTTTGAGAAGTAATAAGTATTTAGGAAAGTGAAGAAGTAAAGTAAGAAAAGAAGATAGAATTTCAGTTATAAGTAGTATGCTTTATGAAGTAATAAGTATTTAGGAAAGTGAAGAAGTAAAGTAAGAAAAGAAGATAGAATTTCAGTTTTAAGTAGTATGATTTGAGAAGTAATAAGTATTTAGGAAAGTGAAGAAGTAAAGTAAGAAAAGAAGATAGAATTTCAGTTATAAGTAGTATGATTTGAGAAGTAATAAGTATTTATAAAGATGAAGAAGTAAAGTAAGAAAAGAAGATAGAATTTCAGTTATAAGTAGTATGCTTTGAGAAGTAATAAGTATTTATAAAGGTGAAGAAGTAAAGTAAGAAAAGAAGATATAACTTCAGTTATAAGTAGTATGCTTTGAGAAGTAATAAGTATTTAGGAAAGTGAAGAAGTAAAGTAAGAAAAGAAGATAGAATTTCAGTTTTAAGTAGTATGCTTTGAGAAGTAATAAGTATTTAGGAAAGTGAAGAAGTAAAGTAAGAAAAGAAGATAGAATTTCAGTTATAAGTAGTATGCTTTGAGAAGTAATAAGTATTTAGAAAAGTGAAGAAGTAAAGTAAGAAAAGAAGATATAACTTCAGTTATAAGTAGTATGATTTGAGAAGTAATAAGTATTTATAAAGATGAAGAAGTAAAGTAAGAAAAGAAGATAGAATTTCAGTTATAAGTAGTATGATTTGAGAAGTAATAAGTATTTATAAAGATGAAGAAGTAAAGTAAGAAAAGAAGATAGA
This sequence comes from Loxodes magnus, assembly GCA_946699065.1. Taxonomy (NCBI): domain Eukaryota; phylum Ciliophora; class Karyorelictea; order Loxodida; family Loxodidae; genus Loxodes; species Loxodes magnus. Next base: position 187 of record CAMPDV010002538.1, on the reverse strand, counting down.
ATTTCAGTTTTAAGTAGTATGCTTTGAGAAGTAATAAGTATTTAGGAAAGTGAAGAAGTAAAGTAAGAAAAGAAGATAGAATTTCAGTTATAAGTAGTATGTTTTTCGAAGTAATAAGTATTTAGAAAAGTGAAGAAGTAAAGTAAGAAAAGAAGATAGAATTTCAGTTATAAGTAGTATGCTTTGA